>QKQZ01046448.1:0-49963 GCA_003595255.1 Solenopsis fugax
GCCACCGCCACCCGTCCCTCTCTCCGACGCCTCGCGCAACCCCCAACCCTCTCACGGCCCACCTTACGGGATAACGCGAGCGCTCGTGAGAGGGACCGACCGATGCATTCTTCGGGGATGCTTCGTCGCCTGGCGCAGCAGCGAGCTTCAGGTATGGGGCGAGGGAATGGGCTCCTTCTCGTGCTCCTCTTCGGTTACTCAATCCTTTGTTTGCGATTGCATTAAAGCGGAAAAATACGCTTCGCCGTATCCTGTGCTCGCGACGTGCCACTTTATCGTCGTCCCGTCGCTCTGCAGATGATACGTCTCAAGGATATGCGTATCAAAGGTCTGACGGGACTTGGATGACTGAACTTTTTGCGTCAACTTTTTGAATTCGATATCGGTAAACAGACGAGTGAAACATTGTAAAACATAAATGTAAAAGGTCCGACGTGCGCCAGGGTAACAAGACGCCTGATGCGCGAGTTTTTCTTTTTATTTTTTTTTTTTTAATCATATTATTTACCCGACACTCGACAAACTAAATTAACATAAACGCGTGGCAGCTCCGGTATTTATGAATTTTACGCTTCGTCCTCACAAATGGCCGAGTCGTTCGTCACAAAGCCCTTCCGGAGGTATTGTAACGCGGTACACGTCAGCCACGTGCCTCAGAAATGGCCGAGATATTTGCGCGAGTCTTTTTTTTTCAATATTTTTATATAGGATCAATTTAAGAGCGCGCAACGCATTCCTATCCCGTGGAGGCAATTAAATTAAAAGTCCCACGTATCAAGAGAAGTAATTTCTGCTTTTACGGCACGTTCAAGCGGACTCGCATATCAGTTTACGGAACAATGCAGCTGCTGAAAGGATAAAAGTGCCCCTACCTCGGAGTTTCGGCGCTAACAAAGTTATTTACCGCGTCAGGCGCAAATGCCAATTTAAGAGGTAACCGCTATAATGACGCTAAAGTCAAACCGGCGAGTTGATAAGATTTAACTTGTTGAACGCCGCTACAGACATTGGGCGTAGCTAGCGAGAAAATACATCTCTGTGCAACAAGAAACTTTAACTCTGGAAACGGTTCAGAGCATTTCTAGATGTCAGCGAGTTAATTCCGACATTTACATTCGCGTCGTCTTCGATCGATAAAACGCTGATTTCCCGACTATGACACGTTTGATAACGGAGATGTATTCTTTTCCGCGCGATATAAATTTTTGTTCTTGAGAAAATTAAGACAAAATTGCAAAATGAAGATAATGAAAATTGAATTATCTGAACTGTCAATATCGTAAAATTCACTGTCAAGAACTGTCATCTCGTTCTTTCTGGATTCTAATTAAATATATGATAGATAACGATTGCATCAGTGCGTACACAGAAAAAAAATTAATATCAAATCAACAATTCATTGTTTCATATATGAGCAAAAATATAAAATCTTAGAAGAATTTATAATCTTAAACAGGCATAATTTGCTTATATGGAGAAAATTTTTCTCTTCACGTAAGCAAATTATGTCTGATTAAGATTATCAAATTCTTCCAAGAAGATTTTATATTCTTGCTTATATATGAAACAATAAATTGTTGATTTGATACTCATTTTTTTCTGTGTAATAAAAATTTAAGTCATTCACACACAGATGTATGTAAACAGCGAAAGTTACAAATCGTACATTTATCAAATTTTATTATTATTATATCTATTTTAAACTTTTTATTAGTATATTTAAAATTTTCTATTTCCTATGAAAATCTCAGTATTTTATTAATAATCATTATTTAATAATATTTTATATAATTATTTAATATTCATACAGAAAAAAGATTGATGTAGCGTATATAAGTTAATTTATAGATTATTTTTTCAAGAAAAATAAGTTCGTCGAAAAAAAGTCTCCTTTTTTAAAAACGTTTCTCTTATACTTCTTTAGACTCTAGCATATTTAATGTTTCTGTGACGAATGAACAATAACGTATGATAACATTATAGGACTGATGTTACATTCAACTTTCTTTTACGATGAAACATACTTGCACGGTACATGCTGTCGCTCTAGAAAATTGCGATACTGAATAAGGCCGACATACATCGCATTCAGTTGGGTGCTCATAAAATCTTTATCTACTTAATACCTAAGAGATGAAAATATGTATCGCGACGTAATGTTAAAGATAACACAGAATCTCCTTTATGTAGTTATTCGTTTAGATAAAGTGAATCATTGCGTTTAGTTTTATCTAAATTGGTATTGTAATAAATTGATTACGCAACTTACCTTAAAAGCAGAATTTCGTCGCTAATTTACGCTTTTTGTAAATACCTGTATCCATCATTCTGACACAAAACGTATTTTCGGCCATCAGTCTTGAGCATCATTAATTTATCCATCGTAGGGACACACGTATCACGGTATCCTCGTCAGGGGGAAAAAACCCAAGGGTCAGAGCTCAAAGAAGTGTTTCTTTCAAGGGTCAAGCTTCTTCGTTCGTGACATGCTCCTAACTATCTCTGTCAGACGACCAATTGGTTGTCCAACTACGCTTTTACATCTCTTTTATTTTTCCTTCGATTGATGGCTTATGAAATATTTAATGTAAGAATCTTAAGCAAAAAGAAAGAATATTTGAATGTCATTCAAGAAGATTATATTGTAATTACATATTTAGCACGTTTGCAAGGAGATCTAAAAAATATAAAATGCTTACCAGAAATTAATCAAAGAATTCTTACTATTCGATATCCTGAAGTAAAACTAATCGTAAGCTTCACTTTATAATTCGCGTTATATTTTGTTCCAATATTGTTTCCATGGATTTAGCAAGAGTATTATATTTTTCAGTGGTACACAAAGTAAAATGTGTATTAAGAAAGAGTAAACCCCAACATATGATTTCCGCCTCATTGGTGAGGAAAAAGAACGTGCGGGTTATGCCCTTAAAAAGCTGTCTTTTCGACGATCCGCGAGGCAGCCCTTCGGTTTTCAGTTGAGAGGATAATACCCGAATGACCCTTCGGCTATTTCTGAGGATGCGGGACGAAAGTCAACAAGATTAATGCGAAATATCTCGTTTATTCGACAACAGTTTCGCCTCCTCCGGCGTGGAAGCGCATCTACAAAATTATTGTACAAAAAAATATTAAGCTCCGCTGTACACACCTGTAATGTAAACGCTGGTAACTATTTACAGCTTTCTCAAATATTATGTAACATTTTATATGTATATAAAAATCTTAGGAAACACGATGGTATCTTCAAATGATTCGCGAACAATCTCGGTTTCGCTTCAATCATTCATTCATGATGCACTATTCATACAACGCGAGGTTTATGTTTAAGGCACATTCGTATTATCGAATTTTCAGAGAGAGGTAAATCATCACACAATTAAACGATGAATCAAGGCAATTCCCTCTCGCCTGAAATTCAAGCCGGAAGTTACGTGGAAGTTCGATCGATGAAAATGATAATTGGAGAAGTGACAGATCGATCGCATGTCTCTCTTTTCGAAGAGGGCTTCCTTCACTTCTGCGTTTTCACCCCTCTTAGCTCCCTTACACCACGGAATAGTCCTCGATCAGAGTCTCGCCAAAATGAGTTACAACGTAATCGTGATAATACATCATTATACAAAGTGGTTGCCCGATGATGAGACTCGCCCATACGACGATGTTGCCCCATCTGGCGCCGCAGTGTCGTTCCGCCAACTTGCTCAACACCGACAGTGGTATCTAGAATGAACAATTAGCGTTGCACGACCGGAATTTCCGTACTTAGGAACGGACAGATCTTGTACGTGCATACAAGATGTAGTGCGTCACGTAATTTCATGTAAAGCACAGCAAATGATGTTGCAACGTCTGAAATCTCGGAATATGACGAAATCTACATGACTATTAAAAGCATATTAACCGACATCTGTATACATATATATTGAGAGTAGTCTAACTTTAGCGTTTTACACGCATTCTCTTTCCGATTATGTTTGATTTATCTGGAGTTTTAGAGCTCGACTGAACTCTTCATTTCATTTTTTTTTTTTTAAAGATTAATGCACTGAGAGAAATTGTTTGGTAGTACAGTGATCAAATGAATTTTATAGTTACTGGTACCAAAAACTTTGTTACATTTAACAAAAAAACTTTTTATAATTTGTTGTATGAAAATAATTATTTGGTTAAGACTACAAATTGTTTGGTCAAAACAACTATATATTTAGTAACTATCACTATAAAATTCATTTGATCACTAATCAATCAAACTTTGGTTGATTTTATAAAACATTTCTCTCAGTGTGGTTCTTGAGTAATCCGGAATATTATCGAATCTATTTAAAGCTATATAGTCTTTGAGAAATCAATAAGAATTTTTTGACCCCGAAGTCAATAGTTGCACAGTCAAGAATACGAAGCACACGCAAAAAGTTCTTACCTGTCCCATCATACCCATAAACGCCCATATCTTGAATGTTTTCAGAGGTACACTGACGAGATACTCGTGGAAGAAAGCGCTAATAAAGAAGACAGTCACCGACGCCGTGGTTTTACCATAGCCCATCTCTACTACCGGAATGTAGAGATGTCTGTAACATAAATGTCATCAATAAAATACATCGCATTTGAACGTAATGTACACTGTTAAAAATGTCATAAAATTTTATGAACTTTTAATATACAATGGTAAATGATATTTAAATCACTCGTAACTGAAATGATTTTTAATGTACATGTTAATGAAATTAAGTTTAAGTGAATTAAAATATATAAGTGTACATGAAATTTAATATACTTTTAATACAAACGTAAATGAAATAATACAAACAAGTAATACAAACGTTAATAAAATTTAAGACATTAGTAAATGAATATTCATATACTGCATTACTTTTTATTCATTACTTTTCATTTACGGGCTTGAACCAAGCTTCTTTTACATGTTAATTAAAAGTCATTAAAAAATTTCTAACAGTGTAACCAAATTTTCATTTGTGGATCCTGTTGAAAAAAAATTGTAAAATAGATATATTTTTTATATTAGAAGTATGTAATTTTTCTCTTTGTTCGTATAATACTTTTTATAAAAGAATCGGTCACGTAGTGTTCCGGCAAAATTGCACATTCGACCTATATTCGACAATAGAAAACGCTTTAAACGGCTTAATCGATTAAAGATCCCGATTCTAATCGTGATGCGCCTGGAAGGTGTATATTTAGAGCACGTTCGCCTATTATGCCGACAATTTCATTATCGGTGTCACGATGGAACACGCATTTCTATGGTAGCCACGCTCTCAAACGGCGGTTATGCCATCGGAATACACGCAAAAGCAGTTAGGCTGATAAAGCAAACAAAAAGTACAATGGCGCGAAGTCGCTCCAAAAAATTAAAAGCAATATTCAGGAAAGTTTCGCAACATTCCGGTTTGGCAACACTCTGCCATTATCGTTTTCGTTTGTATGGCCGAACAAGCAGAACCGGGCAACTCGGGAAAGAGTCGTTAGCCGCTTGGCTATCGGTAGAGATGCATCAGAAAGAGAAGATGCGGAAGTACGGTCTGAGAGGAAGAGAAAACGGAAAAAGGAATACGGGGAAGGAAAAGCAGCAGGAAGGAGAGAACATTCAAAGGTGGGACGACGACAGTTCTAAGGATTTCGGGCCGTGCACGTTTCGCCGCGCCCTCAGGATTCCTGCTTCCGCCAGATCCTTCCTCCGCATCCCCGCGTCTCGTGCTTTCTTTTCCTTCAACCGAAGCGAGCGTCTCCTTCGTGCAAGACGTTCGGGAATATCTCCAGTTATAGAGGTATTATAAGCGCCGCGGGGAATAAACAGCCTTAAGTGCGCATCGCGATGCGTATCGGCTTTTCCCATTACAAACCTGAAAAGGCGTCGGCGGTGGTCTCAACGTTCTCGTCAACACACCTCCGTGCGTCTACGTCTCGTCCCCCCTCGTCGTCTGGGGAGCATTTCCATTTTCACGTCGACTACCCCGCGCAACGCCGCGCGCGCACTATGGCTGTGTGCCAGACGCAGCTTGCAAATGCAGCTGCGTATCTTGGTCGTAGTAGCGAAAAAAGAAAAAGGAACGAGCCACCGTAAGCGGGCAGGTGCGTCGCGCCGAGGTAGAAAGAAGCGCGAGCGCCGCCGGGGTGAGACTTTGAAATTCGCGTCGCGGAAACTCGCGCGGGGCGTCTCTTTAGCGTGCCTTATTTTATTTTTTCTTTATTTTTATGTCATTTAAAAAAGGGAGCATGGCCAGTCATTCTCACGGTACGTGTTACGTTTTATAAGGATATGTTATAAGGCAATTCCGCTCTGGTTATGCAATGGTGGCCACTGTTCCACGTTACGTCACGTCTGTCGGAACTAACTCGAGTAACGCGATTCTCTTTACCCTCACGATAAAATTAAGTTTTCTCACAGCAGTAACATTATTCGGGCTTAATACCAATACTCCGAGAAGAAAAACGTAGAACAATTATACAAGTATTTCAAAGCATTCCGTCGCGAAATGTCTAACATCCCACGCGAAAAGCAGTAGATTGACTCTTTATACGACATTCATGGTAAACCTCGTGCAGTTTGTACGTGGCAATTCCGACTGCTCCCTTTTCTCTCGGTCACATAATAAGAACTTCGTACGGCCACTTTTACAGGGATTTAAACTTTCTTTTGGGCTACTTTCGAAGTACAAAGAACCGGCTCGGGCTCTTGAAAAGAGGTCGTCACTATGGGCTCGAGTTGTTAGGCGCACGTGCGATGGGTAACCGTGGAAGATGGAAGGCCCGCCGGAAAAGTCTTTCGGAAGTTCGCTGATTGTATTGAGCGGGGGGATGTATAATCTAATGTGGCGGCGACAGCCGAGATGTATGGGTTGAAGGAGACATTTTAGGCGGAATAAAAGGTTTTCGCGAGGAAGCTCATTCTTATAAGACGGAGGACTGTCTCTCGCGTCTCACAAAATAACACGTTCCCCGTGCATATAACTGTTCGAAAATTTGTACGCATGTAAACTCGAGATGTTCTCACAATGTTGACAAGCTTATTAAGTTAGCAGAATTTTTTCGTAATTTTACAAGGAAAGTTGACTGCGCTAAAGTGTTAGAGACAACGGTGATGTTATTTTCATTGTCTTGTCTGATGTTTGTAATTAGTAAGACGTGTCGGCATTACTTACATTAGACAATACAGGAATGTTTTACGTTGAAATGACGGACATAGCTGCGAAATAACCTCAGCGAGACGCTATTGCATTATTATATAATCATGTTATCTCTACAGCAGAGTCAAAGGTGCAAAGTAAAGCGCCGGAAGAGTTTTTCCTTCTATGGCGCGGAAGGTACGCGAGAAACTGAATGTTACGGAACGGAGAGATGGCGAAGGTAAATAGTATAAGAGAGCATTATGTAAGAGAAAGAGATAAAAACGGACAAAGAAGTAGAAGAGATGAGGCCGTCACTACCAAGCTGGACCTTTGATCGACTTTCTCTGATCAATCTAACCGAGGTTAAACTTCGTTAACAAGTATGCTCCTCTTTAAGAAGATTCAATTACATTTTTCGCGAACAGCGATAATGTAATCTAATGTTCAGTCTACACATAGAAAGAGTTTCCATGCATCGGAAACATCAGGCCGCATACATTTTAAGTGCATCTAATCACTTCACCTCACGTAATTAATTGCGTAATTAAGCTTTGTTTGATAAGTAATAAACGACGAATTACATATTGTTCCATCGTACATAGAAAGAATAATTTCATTACAATATCCAAAAATTTAGTTAGATACACAGCTCAGAAAATAACTTTATATTGATCATCAAAATAATTACGCACAGGATGCTAACGCTCGATAACATATCTGCAAAAAGCTTCTTTACATTTTAGCAACCAGCTTAAACGTCCAATATAATTTTTAATAATTCAACATAATTATTGTCAGATTTGTATTTCAAAATCGTTCTTTCCTTGTAGTTATCATTGTATTATATCCCTTCCATCTAACGAACTTTTTAATAACTCATATCAAATTACCGTAATGACAGTCAATTCAATTGCAAATATATCAAGAAAGTGATCATATTCTGAGAATAGCATTCATGAATATTTTCCAACTAATAATGCTTCGAATGAAAAACATATATTTGTCAATTATCGAAATTTCAAGAATAATCGTTATTGCTAACTCGAAGTGTAATTAAATTTATAATTCCATTCTTATCGCTCAATTCTATTTACCTTCGCCATCTCTTCCGTAACATTAAATACGTAACGACATACGTTACGACAATTATTTTTGATCGACTTTTAAAAAAATCAAAATGGAAAAGTTCTTGATATCAAGTGTTGCTATAAACAGAAATCAGTTCACTCACCGCACAGCCCAGCGATGCACTGGCATGTTCCAAGTTCTCCAGAACGTATCGATATTGTTGGCGTTCCACCAGTCGCAGTAAAAATTCCGATCCGCAAAGTGTAGCAACTCGCCCATCAGATTGAGAAAGGAGTGAAATGACAGGTAAAAGAAGCAAAGCCACACTAAATGATTTGGTATCTGAAACAATAAAAATTCAACATTGAAATGTAAATGGCAAGAAATACTAAAATCGCACAGTGATATTTTATAATAGGATTAATAAAAAAAAGTTACGAAGTTAATCTACGTGTCAAAAATAGAAACGTATTAATCTAAAGAAACTACTTCGTCGATATTTTACGAGTTCAGAATTTTTATTGTTCCCTTTCGAACATAAAGTTCCAAATGTATATTACCAAGAAATATAAATTTTTAATGTATTAGTATATTAAGAACGTGATTCTACTTCGATATGAAATCTATAAATATATTCGCGCTTTTATTTTCAGAGCACAATATAAGTTTTCTTCAATGTCAGTAACAGAAAGTTTATAACTTGGACACTGATTGTTCTTTTCTACAACCTAAAAGAATAATGTTATTTTATTGCAGATCTCTTTTAAATGACGTTAAATAAATATTCAATATTTTCAATATTTCTTATCGTAATTATAAATTTTCTAATTAGAAATTCTCATTACAAAGTAAGACTTTTTCAATATCTAAATCCTGAGAATTATTTGAAAATATAAAATATATTTATTGAGAAAGAAACAGTAGTATACAATTTCATATTTTTATACTCCACTGTTGCGAGGAGTTTGCACAGCTATTTCCCATAAAATTCGCGGACGAGAAACATGTGTAAAAGCGGTAAGGCGCATCCGAAATGCAAACGGCAAGGAAAAGAGCCGTGATTATAAAAAAAGTTTATCAAAGTTTTCTCACATACACACGCGATGTATCATGTTCTTAATGAACTGAATAAAATGCGACGCCCCATAATGACGCCAAAAAAAAGGTTAACTAAAACGAGGATAATCAGGGACGAGCGTATTACAGTATTATTTACGCATCTGCAGATGAAAGTGAGGCGACTGTATAACGAACTTATAAATTATCCCGTCTGTTCCTTTAATTACGCTTTAATGGAAGTAACTTAGACTGAGCCTTTGATCATTTATCGCGTGTACATAATACGATGCTACGCTAAAAGTCCTTATCTATTTTATTGTAGCTATATTTCCTTAATACTCTTCTTTTTCTAATAGCATTAAAAAATTAAAGGGAAAACAATATGTTGTGATTCCGTCGCTATATTATTTCATTTTTTTTAGTTCATTATCATTTCATATTATCATTTCATTATTTTCGGTCTCTTATCTTTTATCACAACTTTAAAATTGATTGTTTTTCTTCTATGTCGCGACATTCATGTCCCTCGTGGCGCAACGACAACCGAAATAAATGTTTTCGCATCAAAGAAGTAGGGAAGAAAAAGAAAAGAGAAAAAACGCGGCCGTGGGCTAGACCTTAGCATCAGACAAATACTTTCGCGAAAATTTCTCGACGGACCGCTCGCTTTCATGACGAAGAATTTCGAAGTTATTTCGTTTCGGATGCCATTTCGGGGCCGCCGAGTCACGGTATCATCCGCGTGCTTCCACTGAGCTCTCTCACGCGAGGCAAAGGACTTAATAATGTTGCCAGGCACAAAGGTCAAGTCTCTTGCGCCGCGAGGCATTCGTGGCACTTTCGCGAAAAAAGGATAGAGAGTTCCTCAGCACTTCCGATTCCTAGGGCAGCCTCTTCCGGCGCCCAACGTAATCCGGGAAAACTTATCTCGGCGTTTTAATTTCGTTTTACTGGTGGATGCTACCGAGAGAGAAAGAGGAAGACGGAGGGCTAAGGTCTACGAAGAGAGAGAGGAGAAGAAGTGGCACGGGGGTTAGAGCAGAAGCCAGTGAATCGTTTGAGACATGTCGACGATACCACAAAGGGAAAAGCGGTAAACTTTAAGCTGCTTTTTTGACCAGAGGCTATCTAAAGAGGAAGTGCTTTCTTCCCAAGCAGTTATATGAGAGATGTACAATCTTGCCTGACCAAACGTACCCAAAGGATACATACGTATATGGCATTTCGCCGATAGTAAGAAACTTTGAAGGCGGAAAAATGTTGATTTCCGAGACGTTCAATGCTTTACAAATTGTACTCATATGTCTTCAAATTCTGAAAACTTCATCTTTTGATAATCCTTGAATTTTCATGTGTTTTTTTGGGTTTTATGGGTCTTAAATAAATATTTAGCTACAGATTAATCTTTGGATTCTTAGATCTCTTTTCGAATTGAAATTTGACCATGAATTATTATTAAAAATGCAAATGTACACATTGGCAGTAATCTAGCTCTTTTTCTTTCAAAGATATATTCTCTCTTAGGTTAATTGTATACAGATTATTGATCAATGTAGATAGTCAAGGAAGAAATATAATACTGAAACCAGCAAAAAAATTTTACAAAACATCATCCACGAGTCGCGCGAATAGCAGAGCGTTCATTCATATTGATGCGCGGCTCAACATCGATCCCCGCGCAAGAAACCAGCAATAACCGTTCGATTCGTGCTTGATCCTATCGCCGGCCGCATAACATTAATGCGTGCTTGGCTTACGTGCACCATCCGGCAGTCGATTTTCATCGATAATGCAGGAATATCGTATTACGAGGTGCGGCGGACGATCCGCGAGATTTTCTACATGCGCGCAGTACGGATCGACGTATCCGTGTCATTAGTAGTCGTCGCAGAGAGGGGGGGGAGGAAAAAAAATAGGAGGGTAAGTCGACCTGCCTAAGCGCGTGCATCGCATTACGTTGGCAATCGATATTTTCCATTTTCTTCCTGATCGCTGACATTACCCTTCCCCTCAACTGCCATTCTCTCTCCGTCGTGTCTCGAGGGTGTACGACGTGTACCTGTCTATCGGAGACGTTTACGCTTACTAGGTCTGGAAGGACATTAACATGTGAAAGGTATAACCCAGTAATAACGGTCGGGATAGAGAATGTAAATGAGGGCGGATTGAATTTTTTAACTTTATCGAGAGTCAGCTATTGGCTTGCAAGTAGGAGAGTGGGGCTATATTTCACAAAGTATGCAAATGTTGAGTCTAATCGAAGTTGGCGCTCAAGACTGTTCGGAAAGACTTGTATCAGGGGTAGATATTGATCAAGTGTGAATATTTGACTATTTATAGCATTGCCCAAAAATATTTTAGGAATGATAGGGATAACAACGTTAGTATTCTGATACTTTTCGTCGCCTGGCACGATAATCATCCCATCAGAGCTCTTACACTTATTACATTTACTGAAGCGCGAACATCTTTCACATAGTTGAGGATTACACGTCAGAAATTAGATTGCGTCCATCACTATATTGCAATTCTCATGATCGATAGATAAAAGCGGCGGGGGTAATCGGCAATGACGGTGCCACTATAGATGTTTTGCACTTCGGGTGATTTTCAAAGTCAAAGAGATTTCGGAATGAGGCATGGACACGCGGGCGTGTGCAAGAGGCGAGATCGAGCCGAGAAAGAGAGGGAGCAAAAGAGAGAAAGGGCCTCATTGGCGAAGCGGACTGCGGGAAAATTGCGTTTCCCCATTACGACGAGATTAAAGTCCCGTCCCGCATTGCAGTTCCGCCCTGTTTCTTCCGGTGCCACCCTCGTACATAAGAACCGCAATTAACCCACGACGGTCACACTGATCCCATGGTCCACGGTCCCTCCCGGCTGTTTGCGGTGTAAACGAAAAGTACGGGTGCGCGAAAGATCGAGGGACGGACTCGGACCGTCGATCGGCAAACAATTATTTTTCCTCCGCGCGCGCAAGGACAAACAGAGTTGCCGCAACTGTCGCAAATGAGCAACCTTTTGCTTTGCCTCGGCAGAAAGAAATCTTACTTCTACGCGACGAATTTATCTTGTCCCGAGGCAAGGGTGTATGTGTGTACGCTTTCTCTCTCTCCATCATACTTGTTATTTAAGTGAATACTAAGAGCCAAAGGCTTCTTTTTTTTTCTGTTTTAATAGCCAAGTTAATATGATTGCTTCGAAACTTTCGTCTGGTACAAAAAAGTTGTGGGATATTTTAAACGCGACTTTACTCTCTCGCCCTTAAATTTATTTTAGTACAGCAGCTGACCCAGTATCTAAATTCATCGTGTTTTATTGACTTTTGATGTCGCTGAATAAACCAGACGAATCAACGAACGAAATCAGATTTTATTCTAAAACACAATTTGTTATATATATATACATTGTTATACATATAGCCGTATTTAAGATTTCCGTAAATATTCTGCACAAGCTTACATTCATTTCACATGGTGATTATCCACGCGTCGGGGCGCTTCGGACGGAAAACGTCAGTGGCGCGAGTCGACGAGCGGGCCGATAATTAACAACGGAGCACAGTCGGATCAATTAACGTGGAGTGAACGAAAGTTCCATAACAAAACTCGGTCATGCACGACCGTTGGTCTGCTGTTTTAATCGCGAGTAATCGACGTCTACCGAACGGCCGTACACGCGACGGCCGTATTCGCCGTTATACACGCTCCCGAGGACAGTCGCTTTGGGACGAATTTATATAATTGAATTCGGTTCACCGGACTCCGCCCAGCACTCGAAACACTACGACCGGCCAGTTCCGATCTGGAGCAACCGGGCTAACGAGAGAATAACAAGCAACGGCGTACGAACGAAACGCGGAATCGCTCGAGCCGGTCTGAATGTCGAAGAGTAGCGGAGCGTGTCGGCGCGCGATGCAAGAACACGAAAATAAAAAGATACGATGAGCGCTATGACGCTCGTATGAACAAACTATTGCATCGCGTATACCGGTTTGTTTTTTTCATTTCTTTTCTTTTTTTCTTTCCTTTTTTTTTTACATTGTCGATACGCGGAGAAAGCAATCGTGCGTTCTCTCAACTGCAGATACAGAAATTAAAAACATAAAAGACTAACTTATATACCATATATCTCGAATATCGAGAGAAATTAATCTTCTATAACATTAAGCTAATTTTAGATAAAATTGATTCCTGATAGAAATTTTTTCCAAGATTATCACAATATTTTGAAGATCAAAACACACTGAAAAAAAAGACTGGTTATAACTACCAAATGTATAGTGAAATAGTATCAATTAAATATTTGGTCAATGTAACCAAAAATAATTTTACTTTTCTAAATATTTAGTAACTTATACCAGATTTGATAATACTTACTAAACATTTAGTAAAATAAAATTATTTTTGGTTATATTGACAAAATATTTAATTGATACTATTTCACTATACNATAACCAGACTTTTTTTTCAGTGTAGGAAAGAAAAAATCAATTTGAAATTCAATAAAGAAGTTATTGTTAAAAGTAAAGAGGTGCTTCTCTATAAACGTCATAAGAAAACAAAATCCGAAAAACTTAAGATAGAATTTCCAAACAGATAATATTCAAAATTCTTAAGAATTATCGATTACTCCAAAAAGATTATATTCTCTTAGACAGATTTATCGCTTCGCTATTCACTTTGCAGCAATCGTTTTCTATCGCGGCAGGAAAAAAAACAGACGAATCGGAAGTATCGAAACAACATCTTCGGCATATCGTTGTGCATCGATCTCCCTGCGGACTTGGCGACAAACGACCTTTTTCCATCGTCGGGCGTGCATATTTCATTCGGAAGCGTCGCGGGAATACGGCCGACGCACGACGAAACTTAAATCAGGAATTCATAGATTCCGGCGTACTTTCTGCGAGAGCCTCGAAGCTCTTGCAGAATCCTCTCTCTGTACCCTTTCCAGACTCGCTCTTCCTTGAAGAAACACAACATTCCTATTTCCGTGGATAGCTTATTTTATTTTCCGACGTGTGCAACAGATCCAACTTATCGTAAAGTAAAGATCTCTAACCGGGAACGTGGAAGTTAACCGTCTCTCATGCATTCTATTCTTTTAGAAAAAAAAAAAACACATCGAAAGAACATAAATGAATAAACTGACGAATAAAATCTGTAGCACCGTATCGACGAGATGCGAACAGTTTAGAATTACGCTAAATAATTTTTAAAATTTTGAATATTCTCTGTTATCTGTTTTCTCTTTGGAAACTCTATCTTAGAAATCTCGGATTATATGTTCCTGGTGAGCCCAAGAAAGTTAGCGCCAGATTGCAGACTTACGTACGGAATAGATTTACAACACTTTATATTAAGCGCAGCATTTATCGACGACACGTAGTTTAATGCAAGTTTTCTCTGTCCCGTATTCTGTCGAACGAGCTCGTAGTCACGGCAAAACTCAGGTGGAAACTTCGTTTTGTTGCGGGAGGGGAGAGATTGAATTCGCAAATATTGCCTCGAGACTTTCCTTGTAAAAGGCATATACTGGAGAAAAAAGGCGAAAGTCGAGCATGGAAAGTATCTATGTACGCTATTTTTCTCTCTTCTTCATAAACAAGATATAAACGATATCAATATGACGATAAACCTAAATTAACACCAAGAAAAATTTTAATTTCGAGAGTACCTTTGTATATTATTATCATTACATCTTTTTTAGGAAACATATATTAAAATAATATAGATGTTTAATAAGTTTAGATAATGAATTGTAATATGTGTTCACAAAAACAATAGGGGAGACCGGATCTAATTGGAACAAGGGGCGAGTTGGCATTGGGTTCCGTTTTTATGTATTTGCAGCAAAAGAAACAATAGAAGAATTATCGCAAAACATCTCTTTTATATTATAAATATAATACAATATTTTAGGATAATTTTTCTATTGTTTCTTTCATAAATATATAAAAACGGAACGCAATACCAATTAGCCCCGTCTCCTCTAATACCTATTCGCAAAGATATCAATTAAAAAATAATTGATGCTTCTTGAAACACTTCCATAGATTTACCTCACGGTAAAGCTTCGAAAATTGTTGACTCACAATCTACTTCGGACACACCCGGTACAGGCTTATAAATTTACACGTGTATACATAGATATATGTGTATACTCACCGCTAGCTTGAGAAGACGCTCGGAGGCCTTGGCTACGTCCATATTCTGCAACGCAAACGAGAGAGGCACGAGATTATTAATGTAGAAGGTAAATACGTGGGAAACGCGCGAGGAAAGGGGTGCGTTAAGAGAAAGAGGGGAGGGCGGGAATGAGGTAGATATGCCCTAAAGCTGAACGCAAAACAAATGCGAGTTAGGAGGGCAGGTGTGAGAGGGCGAAACATGTTACCAACTGCAAAATGTAACTTTATAATTGGATTTAAGATTGTAAATATGATGAACCGTAAGATCGTCGGGGCTGAATTACTTCGCTCATCGCATTCGAATTGCACATTTTGAAATTCGCAAAAAACATTGCGATCGAGCACGATGGAAATTTGGAGCTGTGCGTTGCAGTTAAATCGAGTCAATGAATCGTCAATTCTTTTGAATTGAAAGGATGCAGTATTTATACGTATCTCTATACAACGAGCTACGCTCTGTTGCAGCACAATTAAAGGTTTACTTACGGACGGACGCCCACACGAAATTAGATTAACGTCACTATCGAGGAAGCAAACCGCAAAATTTAATCTGCGTGTCGAAATGCGATTATACGATATCATTACTATTCTGTTATTATTTGAGAAATATCGTTTCGCACTGCATTGATCGCACTTCGAGAGCTGCATCAATTAAATGTAAGGACGCGATTAAAATTAAAAGCGTTACTCTTTAAATCTCAACGTATTTTCCATTGAAAGACAGTGAATAGCCATTAATAATCATAATTATAAGTAAAACCCACTAAATCAGTAAGATTTCATTGATTCTGATTTAAAGAGCTGATTTTTAAATAAAATGTATACAAAAACTTATCAATCTTTATTGTAAAAACAACTAATTCAACAGCTATATATATTATATATTTAATCCAGTTACTATTGAATACTTTCGATTAAATCTCAGATATTAATCCTTGCTGCTTGCGACATCATGAATTTTATATCATTTTAATATTTCGGTTCAATTGGATTAACATGTAAAATTGAAAAAGTACGCAAAAAATATTTTAAAAGTGTCACTTAAAATATACGTTATTTAAATTTATACGCGTTCTCTCCGACATACGAAATAGCATACAGTTGCTTATTTACATTGCTATATTCGTTTTAGAATTATATTTTTAAAATAAATCAGTTATTAATAAAAGAATTCATCTAATTTATGTTTTGATACAGTGATTTACAGTATCCATTCATTCTTAAGCATACCATTGATATCCAAATTGGGATGATATATATTTACCGAAAACAGAATTTCACGTATCGGACATGATCAAGTTTGATATGCTGATCCAGCATGAATTGAATAGTAAAATTAATCAACAAAGTTTAACGGAGACTCAAATGTTGTTAATGTACTTATGGCACATTATTAAATTAAACAAACTTTTAACTTAATTTAACAATAACTTCTCCATCGGGCGTAGACACTCGGATGCCTCCTTTCCCCGATACAGATTTCCACTCGGTCTATGTCGAATGAGGAGCTTCCCGCCGATGGAATTGATATTTCGTGCACAGCGCTAATTGAACACGAGGGAAGGAAGCCGTCCCTCCGGCGTTTCGCTTAAGTGGCGGTTGTCGAGAGGTCCCTCCGAATGCTACAACAGCCAGCCAGCCGCGCTTACCTGTATACCAGGTTTGCAAATAAATACCTTCAGAGCTTCCCCGCGACTTCAACACATCATTACTATGCGTATATGCACGCGCCAATGGCCACATTCCCCCTTAAACAGCGGCATCTCTTTGTAGAATGTAAAGGGAAGTCGCGAGTCCCAAAATATTTCATTTAGCAAGTCACATATTGCAATTTATATTACGTATTTCAATGAATCCTTTTCAACATATTCAAATTTAAATAAAGATATCTTCGGCTATCAATTTTTTAATAAAACACTATAATTTGTATCTCTATTTAAGTTCTTAAAAACGATCTTATTTTCACAATTAACATACAATTAATATATAATGCGCAAAAATAAACATTTATTTAATATTTTTCACAAATCAAAAGTCGCAATAACACATTTTACTTCCCAATTTACTGGTAAATAACCGATTTAATACGACAATGAAACCCACGCATTGGATCATGCTAATTGCAATTATCGTGACGTATTGCCGTTATTACAGGTAATATTCTGCAGCACACGCGCCGTGACAATATCATAATGTTAATTAAATTGCTCGCGTTTGTCGCTGTTGCGACGGAATAAACAGAAAAACGGCAAAGGCGAAATACAGCGTGATACTATTATCTAGTGATCCGCAAGTTAATGTATCGTATGAAATGATTAACGTAACTGCATATTCTATTTGCTTCTATCTGCACCGCCAATAGATGACACATTTAATTACTGCGATGGTTTTATCGTCGTGAGTACACGAGAAGAAAGGTTTTGTCAAGTTTCTAAAAATTTCGCTGGGTGCAGATCTCGAAAGTAAGTTTTGTTACATTTTCAAAATATAATTATATAGAACGCTCAAACGGTGGTCGGTTTAGAACGCCTAAACTTTTTGCAGCATTGCTCATTACGCTTGAACGTCTTTCATAATTATCTTGGCAATTTAAGAAAATAATTTTCGGATCTGTATCTAGCTAAATTTTTTAAATACTTTAGCAAAATCCACAGTTCTTTCCGTGCAGAAGTTTGGAAATTAATTGCGAATTACCGGCTCGAAAGGACGTGATTCAAGCGAACGGCACTAAAGTTTTAAAAAGTGTATCGTAAACAAACGCTTACATCCCGAAGAAAATGATTTTTTTACGACAGCAACAAGTTGTCCCAACGAGGATTTCATGTTTCCTTAGTGCCAACTTTATAACTCGGTTTAATGAGGCACGATACGTTACGCGGCCTGATAATTACGACCCGGGGCAAGTGGCGAGCAAGTGGCGAGCAAGTGGTTTGCACCGCGCATCTTCTATAAAACACGGCCTTTCTACGTGTAATTGAACGATTAAAAGAAGCTTCTTAAGACGACACGATGGTAAGAAGGATTTAGAAGACGCAGAAGCAAGAGAGACAATCGTTAATGGAAAAATCTTAGGCGCCTTTAATATAAAATCGCTTGTGTAGGAGCTTCGGAAGGAGAAACGAACTAGTTGAATTTGTATTCTCATGAAATCACGGTATCCCAAATGATTGCATTCCGACCGAAGTTGCGAGGGTGCTCGGTGGTACGAGAGAGCCTTCGCGAATGAATAGCAGTACTCGAGATGCGCGCGAAAGAAGGAGAAAGTGAAGGGCATTCGAGAGATCGAAAATAAAAGCGGGGTAGATTTTCCTCCGGACGAAACGTCTCACGTAGATATCCGAGCCACATTTCTTTCTTTTCTTTCTCTTATTCCATTTCTTCCTCCGTTCTCTTTATCCATCCTGTTTCTGCTGCGTTTGTGCAATGCGAACGATCAAAGCGTTGGTGTTTGAAAAGTAAAGCCGTACAAGAAGAAAATACAGAGGTTTCTCCAACCATGCATTGTGATTCTCATAAGAAACGATGCTTTTTTATAGAAATTTACACAGATGTACAAATATAATAATATAATAAATTAAATCGCAAAAATACCAATAATATATCCTGCTAAATGTTAATAAATTAAAATTGGTGTTAAACGCGAGAAAATATCTACCAATATATTTAAAACCGCGCAAAGTTGAAAAGCAGCAACTGCACTGATACAGAAATTTCTCTTCTTCGCAATACCTCCCCGCTTCAAGCCTTCCACCCGTCATCTTTATTCGACGGTGATACTGCGTCGAGCGTTGTCATCCTTTTCGCAGTGGTATGAAACCGAACGCTGCTCGTGGCACTTCAACGAATATATACGTTGCGGGAACTCCGGAATGCGAGAGAGGATGAAAAAAGGAAAGAAATAAGCGCCGAAGGAAAGGGGAAAAATGAGAAAAAATTTCCTCGCCATCGTGCTGTCGAGGAAACGAAGCGACCTCATCTGATCCCCTCAACGCCGTCGTTTCCTTCGCGCGTCGTCGTTTCAATTAGCGCCGAGAGATTTACGGCTTTGCATCCGCGAACATCTTGTCCTGTCGTCGGGAAGAGTCCTCGAGATACTGGGAATTCGCTTCAGTCGGACTGAATCCCGGCCAGCCGACAATAGTGTAGCGAACGAGAGGTACTTATGTAGACATCGTGCCACCCTTTGGCCGAAGGGCCGATCCTTCATCACGTACGCATGTCAGTAGATGCTTAATGGAGATTTTACGAGGAAGGCAGATGCTAGACGAGCAGGAGATTTGCGAGAGTTCTAAACCGGTAAATTTCCCGTATCATTATTTCAATATGAATAATATTTTTATTGATATTAGCAGAAATTCCGATAACAATCGGGACGACATTTAAAGATGTTACGTAGAAAGAACAATTTTGTTGAAGCATCTGACAATTTAGCTGAATACTGAAAATACTTTTGTTGGATCATCAAAATAATTGTGAAGGACGTTCAAGCACGATGAGCAGTGCTACAAAAAGTTTTGATATTCTACTAGGAATCAACTTTACCGTTTTACATAGTTATTTTTATTGTTTAATAAAATTATAAATTCAGATCTGTATCCAGTTAAATTTTTCAATACTTTAGCAGAGCCATAATTTTTTCAGTGTACTTATTGTTACACAAGGCTCAGGCATTGTAATTACAATAAACAACTATTATAACTAAAATAACTAAATTAGATACAATCTCTCTCTTTCTCTCCCTCTCTCTTTCTCTGTCTATCTGTTTCTCGGGCAAGCATTTACTTATGAACATCGATACAAAGACTAAAATTTCATGCTTGTGTTTAATCTTAAATATGCACTCCGAATATCTATTAAAGAATATTTATATAAAGCCTAATTTAATCGACACTTTTAATATTTTTAATATAACTTTAATAGATTTAATGTAACGTCAAAAGAATTTTCGCCGTGTTTCCGCGCCCATTATGCAATAAGCCTGTTTTTCGGCGAATTAACGTCCGGAGTTATGCTTAGAATTCAACTCAACTCCTTTCCGGAGATAACCAAAATATTTACTTCGATCTGACAACTTCCAGAGTCGCACTTCCAGACTACGCTACTGGAGCGCAGCGCGGAAGACAAATAGGATTAAAAGGCACTCGACATGGTCTTAAGTGTTTCGTGCCGGAGCGCCGGCAAAAAGAGAGTTCCGCGGACAACTACCCTCGCTGTTCTCCACTAACGTCTTCTGGTGCCAGTTAGAAGTCGAATAAATACCGCCTGCAGTCTCCCACCTTCCTCCCTCCCCCGCCCCTCATTTCTCTCTGCCTCTTTCTGACACGATAAACAGGCCAGGAAAAAATAAAACAATAACTTGCTCGTGGGGAATGATTTTCACGAAAGTCCAAGACGATTGAGTCTCTTTCTTTACAAAGATCTCTCAGTTCCTTCGTGCCCTGTTTGATCACGAACGCTGCAAAATTGAAATGTTTCTGCAAGATATTCGAAATACGACTCGCGCGTCCGCTTCTCGCCGTCAGTTAAAAGTCGAAGAAATACCGTCCGAGATTCTTCGTCCCGACAAAGATACGCTGGCAATAAAACTTCACCTCACTTTTCGGTCTTTTAGCGAGAGTACGTTCGTCGTTAAGCGGACGGTTGTAATAACGTCCAGCGAGCGGATTTCCAAACTACTTTGGAACAACACTGGAGTCTGGATCCGACGATGTAGTTAGTCGAAAATGGATTATACAGCATCAAAATTCAAAAGTTTCTACGTAGATACAAATTTAAAGGAAAATGCAAGAAAAATATTAGTCAATGAAGTATAAAATTCATAGAATTTAATATACTGAAGTTATACTGAAGGAGCTTAAATTAAAATGAAACGCGCCCATACAAATCTGTCTCTTCGAAGTTTGAAGCAAGATTGACGAAAGCACGCGAGATCGCTCTCGTGAAAATTCGAGTCTCGTGCACTCTCATCAGCGATTTTTACCTGTTAACTGTCGCCTCAACGGCGGCGTTCGTTCTCTTTTTACTGTGCCTATCGCGGCCGATCGCAAGAATTTTTGCAGCGTCATAACTCCCGTCCACCGGCGAATTTCCGCCCGGCACGGCCGGTGAACGCATATCGGCGACTTCGATACAAGAAGGTGCGACCGGCTTCTGGTATTCCGCGAATTCCGCCTCCACAACGTTGGTCAAGTATCTGGAATCCTGCCGACCGAAGGAAAAACGAGCAGTAGACGAACATAGTGCATGCCGTGCAGCTTTTCCCAATTCGTCGCTCCTTGACCCTCGCGCCTTAGCGAGACTTCGATACGCGAAGAAAATAGAGAGATAAAAGAACATTAAATTTGCAAACAAATAAGACTTTTCTAAAGTCAACAGTCTATTTAAACAGTCCGGGTTTAATCAAGTTTTCTATAAAAGCTTTCTTTCTCGAAAAATTACACTTTTCGAAGAACTCCCTCTGCCTTAATAAATTATATTTACACATTAAAATTATATGTGTATTATATTTACGTGATTAAAATTATTTATGTACACGCGAGAGAGCGTAGTGCGTATTATGCGATTAGAAAATCGATACAACATTTCATACGTTCCATATATTCCATCGTAACTATAAAGCCGCATGTTTCTCGAGGCGGTAACCACTTGCGACGCACTCCCTAAAATCCTTTAAACGCTCATCCCTTTAAGCTGCAGTATGCCGTGAGCCGATAAGCCAAAGTACGATGCACCCTCTCTGCCACTCATCGATCGCCTAATCGATCCGTAAAGCAAAATGCCACGCAACTCTCTAGACAAAAGCCACAAAGAAGCTGACAGTTGCTTTGCATTTCCGTGACGCAAGAATCATTCGTGATACTTAGCGTTGAATTGCATGACAGATCGCATTTACGATATTAAAACAAATCTATAAGACGCTAGGACGAAATAAAAAGATGCAGAGACGAGATAGCGGGCAAAACTAAATAACAGCCGGGCAGTTACGTTCAGCGTAATTGAAGCGGGCGATATTATTCGCAAAAATTGTTCGTGCAGAAGCGCAGACTGTCACTAAGCAGGCGCAGCACGATGGATTTCTCAGCGCTGGAGGGGTTAATCGGCCACTTGCCAGAGGAAATCGCGAGGATTTCCGGTCGCGCGCGCGGCCCGTGCCGACCTTCTTATCCATTCATTCCGCCCTGTAAGAATAACGAGGCTCAGCCTGGAGCACGCCAGTAAAAAGTGATTACCCTCCGACAAGCATCATCCGCAGTTATCAATTTTCTTCCCCCCCCCCGCGACTCGCGATCCGGCGGAAGCAATATCCACGTAGATTTCTTAATCTCACGATCACCCTCTCGTCTCCTTCCTCGCCTCTTCCCGCCGCCAACATCCGCGACAGTGATAGACCACGCCGAGCCAAATCGAAGGAAGTGAGCGCCGTCTCTCAGCGCCAGCTGGACCAGCTCGATCGACGACGTGCCTGTCGTAATCGCGACTCGCAATTATCAGATCCAATTTGTCGCCGAACGAAGAAAGAATGGCGCGTGGAACGGGCGATCGAAGCGGAGGAGGATCGAGACGGACGAAGGGATAGTTTGTCGCTCGGGCCCAGAGCATTAACTCCCCTGCAACTAGCAGCAGTGGCAATTACTTTGCGTTCGGTCGATACCGCGATCTCGAATACCACCACTCGCGGGATAGGGCGGGGAAGGGCGAGAAGACGGGTGGAACGCCGCGCCGTCTCGCCACGGTATTTCCACGCGGTATTTCCAGCGTGCGTCCGGGCGTAGCGTTTCCTTTGAGTCTCTTTGGGAAACGGGAGGCGGACGAGCGAGAAGGCGATGGCAGAGGAGGGCGTCGAACGATTTGCAGAAGCAATTTGTCCGCGGCGCGAAATCATGCGGCCGGATTCCCAGGACCGGTTCCCCTGCGCTGAGTGGCTCGCGTCGATCCCGATTCTCGAGACGATTGAAACGCTCGATAATCCCGCGCGGAATAGAGCCCCGATAGAACGCGACGAAGGGACGTTAAGGAGGAAACATGCCACTGGACTGCCTAATCGCGAATATGGAGATTAGCGCCGTTATGGAAAGGAACAGTTGCCATTTTCGCAAAGCTCCTCAACGGTGCATCCGACTGTGAATATTTATTATAATACGCGGACTAGATCGCGATGGTGAGCGCTTCAAAGAAATTGTTCTCCGACAATAATGTACGAGCATGCTTTATTTAAAAAGTATTTCATATTGTTTACTAATTATGTTTGTACAAACTAGCAAATTGACACACATCATGCTTATGTATATTTGTTGTTATTATAGCTATTTTAATTATACGGAATGTGTGCGAAACATACCTTAATTAATTTTTAATCATACTGAAAGCTAAAATTGGAATTTCTGAATATGCTTTAAGCGTTACGTTTTGTTTGTGATTCGCGCTTTGTTAACTTGTTTTGTTATATTTGCACAAATAATTGCAAATCAGAAAGCGCCCCGGATTGATTAAATTTAATCAAAAATTAATTGTCCTTCCATTTGTGCTCCCAGCTTCTATATCAATTCCCGATAAAAGAAATAGTAAAAATAGCAGTAAACATACATCAATACAGCAAACATCATCGACCCCGTTTTATTGCAGACGGGCCGCATTTGTGCGCGTAGGAATTTTTTTTTCGCAATTTTACCGAAACATGCAGTTTCGGCATTAGTATGAATGGCTGAATTATTAGTAGCTGTAGCAGATCGATGGCAAGATCCGGATTTTCGATAGCATTATGTACGAAATATGGGCGTAGCTGGTGAACCGCGGATGCCCGCCACGGATCAGTTGCGGTTCAGCCGAGCTACGTAAAAGGTCCCATTTAAATCTATGGGCCTAACACAAACATACAATACAAAATTCCCGTCATTGCGGCACATATTCACGCATTCCACGTTACCGCGCGATCAAAGCTGCCCAAACGAGATTAAAAAATATGTACGTATCAAATTACATGCTCCTCGTACTCCTCTAATTAGTGCTTTAAATTGCTCTCCCCTCATTATCGATACAGCTTATTTAATTAAGCGGTGCGTTTATTACACCTCATCGACAACGATTGGTGATTGGCTAATTAATTGCCACTTTATGCGCGTGGATTTTTTAAATTAATTTGGAGCCACATTTTCATTATCTGTCTTTATTTAAAAAATGCAATAAAAATCATATCAGAGTGATAAAGAGAGAAGAGAGTTTCCTGTTCAATATGACATATGTAAATAACTCATTATCATAACTTTTGCTTGAAATTATAAAAAAATATTTAACTGTGGTTTATAATTTTGTTTTTTCTTTTAATCGAAAAGAAAATAATTATTATATAGGTAAGCTCGCCGGCGCAGTCGATTTTGCGCACGGATATTGGGAAGTGAAGATTTAATCCGAGATATCTGAGCAAAATTAGGACGTCGTTGAAAAGCGACGGAATTCGCAATAAATGGCCGATGATAATTGTAGATTTTGCGAATGTATTTAACCTTCGTCGCACCGACGGGTCATTGCTCGACTGCTAGTGGAAGCGCAGAATATTTGCAGCAAAAAATATCGTTCGCATCATCCTCCGGAGGCATTAAATATAACTGCCAAATCAAGGCGGAGGATTTAACTGCGTGTGAGATAAAAACTGATGATGGCGTGCCTCGAGCATTATTGCGACGCAAACGGGTAAAACGACATGCCGCTGACACGTTCTTCGTTTCTCTTCTCACTTTCGCTTATTTTTATCGGGACCCGCCAACATACAGTCACGAAAATAAATTGGCTATATACCGTTTTCGCCGTAAATGTTTTGTTGCTGCGACGGATGGAGACAGTGCGAGTCCTCGCGACGAAGTTATTAACATTGTGAAATATATCTGCGACACCTTCGGGCGAGCATAAGCGACAAAAAAATATACTTTGTACGTGTCGCTGAAACCCTTAGTTTCCTTCCATTCGCATCTGTTTAGCATTTTAAGAAATACAATTTACATTCGTGCTCGTGATATTATGCAACGTTATGTCACAGACGGATATATTGCCTACAGGTGTAACTTGCAACAATATTACTGCAACTGCGACAGCTCCCTTTTTCCTGCGTGTTTTATCGCGAGGGAATTCGGTAGCGCGGGGATACCTGTTTGTTCGGGATGGTGCAGAATTTGCCGTATATTTGTGTGTATCGAATTTCCGGGCGGGAGTATTACTCGAAAGATTGATCGTACCTATTTGGCGAAACCAAATTACACTTCTGCTCGTCTCTCGGCCCCTATCTTCCCAGCTGTTTCGCTCTCGCGGTTAGCCCGACTTATTTATGACCGGCGCGATAAATAATTAGCTTTCATAATAAAGCAGGAGATATCGTCCGAAACATCAATAGATCATTATTCACATTGTATGAGAATAAAGGCTGCTAACAAGACGAACAATGTGTGCGTTGTGCTTCAGACAAAATTGATTTATCGGAAGGATTTTCTAAATATAAAATGATATTCTCCTCGCGGACCTCACCGATCTAGTATTTTAGGAGTCAGCGCGGAGCGCTATCCAAAAACGTCATAATAATGCAATATAGATTACTCACGCTGAAGGGAATTAATGAATTCTTTACGGAAGGTATCATCCATTGTTGGAAAAGCGACATCACCACTTGACATCCTACGACGACTTCCAGTATTCGTTTTATAAGGAACCTGTAATTTACATTAAACAAATTACATACATAGAAATATACAAAAGATCTTATCTTAATATTAAGAAACATGATTTTGAAAATAATATAATAATTTTGAATAAAATTGTCAATAGTAACATTTAATTTTCATGGCTTTTAAAATTTAAAATATATACAGTACCGGTCAAAATTATATCACCTTTCGATTTTTTGAGCATAACTTTTATTGAAGTGTATTGAATGCACTCAAAATTTTATAGTAAACACTTGATGGAAGGTACACCTTGTACATAAAGTGTAATGAGATTTGACAATATATGTTATGATCTTTGAATTTTTTGTTAATTTTTTCATAGTCGCACTTTTGTGCTTTCTTTGTTTTTCGTGCCGCAATCATTGTTTTTATCATCATAACTTAGTTTTAGCAGTTAGATTTAATATTCGACATTATTTAGACTTGTTATTATGATTCAAAATTTATAATTGATATTTAACATATTTTGGAAATTTCAAATAAAATTAATTTTTTACAAATTGCTGTTTTCATTATTTGATAAAAAGTTATTATTTACGTAAGTTATACTTATCATTAAAAGATATTATGACTTAATAGAGATTCGTGCCCTTTGAAACGTTATGCTAAAAAACATCGAAAGGTGATATAATTTTGGCCGGTACTGTATATATATATTTTTATTTATAATTCTAAACTGTATATTTTAACAATAGAATGTATACAGTTCTGATTAAAAAAAACCACACTTTTGTCTTTTGACAACTGAATGTATATCCGTGTAACGTATATTACAACGAACGGGAAGATATATCTTTTATCGGATTTATCGACCGTCCAAACTAATTCGCTTCCACGTGATTCTATTACATTGATCATTATACTGGTACACATCTATTTGCTCTCAGATTTTATCGACGCGCAAACCGATTTCCGGCCAGTCCCATGAATTTCCACCCCCGTTCTCGTTATCCTCCCAGCCGCTCTTTCGACCATAAACCGCTTCTCGAAAAATCGGAAATACGACTTTTGAGTGCTATCGCGTGAAACGACGTCCCCATTCGACGGTACATCGTCCGCGCGAGTTTCGTTTTCGGCAAACTGCCGGCGACAAGTAAAGTCTGGATGCACTTTTCGTCGAACGTGGCTGCGCGGAAGACGATGCACAGAAGGAGAAAGCGCAAACGATTCAAACGGCGATATAGCCGAAAGAACAAACTTGAAAAAAAATGTACTAAGCGTACAATTATTCAAATTGTTAATTGTCTGATTTAGCAACAAATACATGTATAATCTTTCAAGATATAATATTCAGGATGTGTTATTAATTAATATTAAATGGATAAATCCAGATTACAAATTTAATACGCATACATTACATCAGTTATTTATGAAGATATTTAATGTTAAATTCCTTATTAAAATATCCTGTAATAATTCACGTTTTATTAATAATTTACATGCACATTACTTTCGATATTACAACATCATTATTAAACATATTATATGCATTGAAGTTAGGAATTAGCAAAGAATTCCTCCGTTCGAAAATACCTTACGTACATTCGTGTGATTAAATTATTATTCACGAATGGTACATCAAAAATAAATTCAAATTTCTCAAACGAGCAGAGTTCTAAAATGGATTCTCACGCTTCGTCCAATTTCGAACTCGCACGAATAATTCATGTTCTCGATAAAAATCGGACAAAGTAAGAATTCTCTCCCTCCTCCAAATTTTCTTCTCAGAGCAGAATTCATTCGCTGGAACCTGGAGTTTCGTAAACCGGCGACTTCGACATTTGTTGACATTCTTTACGAAAAGAAAATAAGACGTGAGAGAGAATCGCGGGGATATGCCACGGCGAAATCTATACGAGAAATCTGAGAGCAAACACGGATTTATACACCTCACGCAATGTATGCGCTCGCGCGACCGAACTCAGACAATATCAAGTTTCCACTTGACTCGCTTTCCGATCGAAGTGAACCTAGTGATATTTTCGAGACACGTGTAAATCATAACAAGACTATATCATTTCAAAAGAGTTAAATCGAAAAACTCCACTTAAAAATACTGGAAAATTAATTAAACTATTCTAGAAAGTACTTGTATAGAACTTTCTTGTTTTCCTCTTAGCCGAAATCCACAAGTTACTAAAACATCGCAGTCAATTTCGGCCGAGAATGTTCTCATTTAATAATTAAAGAAGATATTTCCGTTTCCATTACTGATCTCAAATTAGATTCACGTTTGCTGAAAACACACCACAATTGGAAATCCTCATTTCCGATCACAAATAGCTTCACGTTAAAGTAGAAAAAAAACGCGACTTCACTCACCTTTTTCGGATCCGCTGAGTTCTGGGAAAATTCAGTTCGTAACACAAAGTAGGCGCCAATATGTAATAATAAAGATCGCCGAAGTTTAGATTGTCAGGATATTGTACCAACGCATTTCCGCAGTCGTTCATCTCGTGCTCGAAGTCGGTGACTTCATTTGTACTCTGTTGAATACCGGAAGCTGCAACAGAAAAATCATATTGTATTAGTCAGCGTCAGTTTATTAATCGAAAATTAATTTAATAATTTACGATATTGTAAAGAATCAATATCTTTTAATACTTTTTATTTTCACTAAAGGACTTGTTTTTTATAAATAGATAAGCAGCACAGTCGGCAAAATGACATAAAAAAAAAAAAATACAAAATCCGGCAACATAAAATAATTTATTTAGAAAAATTTGTACTTCCGAAGGAAAAGTTCAAAGATGAAAATCGTGAAAAATACTAAAACAGTCTATATATCTTAGAAAAATGTCAGCAATATTAACTTTTGAAATGTTTGCTCGATCGCAATCTGTAAAATTAAAGTGAAACCTTCTAGAGAATTCCTAAGAGTTTCCGAGGATTGTACCTCTCTGTACAATCGGTTCTCGAGTCTCTCAGGCACACTCCTTAAGCAACGAAACCGATTCGCTCGCGCGATTCGTTCGGCCGGAAACCTCAGAATTTCCCGGCGTTGTGCCTAGGCGCGCGGATTCCCATCTGCGCGTCTAATCCCACTCCGACGCCGAACCAGTAACTGATAGAATCCCCTCAATTATCCAAATCCGATGAATAATCCAATCTGGAATTCAAATAAGCCCGGGTTGCGCCGTTGGGTGCCGCGTTGCATTGCCGCTCGAACTCGACAGTGTCCCGGACTGGCGTCGCGACGCCCAGAGTTGTGCTAGTCGCGGCCCGCTCTCGCGACGTCGATCGACGTCCATGTCGACGAACGACTCTCGAGGCGTCGTTCTGCGATCCTTGTAATAAATGTAGAAGAATTCGACCAAATTAAATTCCTCGCGCCCCTTTTTACTTTGTCGCGTCCCGCTCTTTCCTCTATGTCTCACCGAATAGCGAAATAAACGCTTGCTCTCTTCCCTTTCCTTCTCGTTCGGGATCCGTCGTCACGCGGGAAGACGGCAAAATCACCGGCAAGACGTCGCGACGCATGTCAGTTGTCCGTGCAATTGTTTACGAGAAATCGTAAATTCTCCGCGCAATATCAGAATACGGAGAAGAATTGTAATCGCCAATAATTATAATTCACGAGATATTTTCATATCTTTATTACAGTAATTACATTGCATTTGCATTTCTATTTAAAAATAATTACACAGGAAATTATAAACAATTATAAGCGGAGAGAGAAAGGTCTTGAACGAAGCACATCGCGATTCGCTCGTACGTTTGCCAGTAAAAAATAACGAAATTACGACGTGATTTCAGAGAATGGTCAAATACATGAAATTAACGTGCACGATCACGAGAAGTACTCGGAAACGGTTTAATGATTCGTTAATATTTCATATAAATTCGTTTGATCAAGCCTCTGATCTTTGACTAGTAAACCCTCCGGCAGATTATTAATGAAAAACCATTCCCTGCAGTTCGGTTTGCACGAACTGTTTATTCGGAGCATTTCCAGTTGATTAATTATACAAATGCTCCAATCTTTTACAAATTTTTATTTCCACGCGAAATTGTAAATCATAACTGTTCATATTTCTCGGTCTCTTGCGCTATGTAATAATAATTGAATAAAAAGCTTTTCATTTCCGCTAAATTAAAGATCACAATTTAAAGCATTTTTCAATTTGATTAAGTGTTGAATCAATTAAATTCTAGTTTATGTTATAGCCGTATTTTCAGATATAATCAAGTTTATTTATTTTCAGTGCTACCTGATTCATTTGGTTTAATAATTATGTTAATGAAACAGGATATTCTAGGATATTCCTAAGTGTTCCTTTGTTTATGGCAAGGTAGACTTTGTCTCGACGTTCGTTGACATATTCTTGACGGAGCATAACGTTCCTTATCTCACAGTGTGGCTGAGAGGTGACTCAGCTGCATAAGGCTTTATATATTAGAATGCCATACCATTAACAACGATGCATAATGCACAGCAATAGGTGTACGTTGTACATGTATAAACTAGAACCAACAGCTGAATAATCAAACGTCCTCAAATACTGAATCACACTTCAGATTATATTTTTTCATTTGCAATCGCTGTTACAAATCTTGAACGTATATTGTAAATATTGCAATAAAATATATATTTGTATTTTTAAACCTTGTGTTAAATATTTCTTTTCAAACTGCTTATATTAGGGGATGAAAGATAATATTCAGCAAAAGAAAGTGATAAAGAATACGCAAGAATTTTTTACTTCGACGGAGGGTCAACCTCGTTTTGCGATTGCCTAAGATCCGCCTATCTCCGCTCTCAGGATCTCCTTAGTGGCTCCTATCACGTTCATGGCTGGCCGCAAAAGGATGGAAGAAGGTTAGGGATCTTAGTCGTCGGAGGGGGTTAAATCTCATGGGGACGCGGCGGGATCGAGCGGGCTTCCGTTCGCGACGGGTGTAATTTCTATTTTTTTCAATCTCAGCCCGAGGGCGTCTCGAGGGCCGACGTAATTTCGTCTTTGTGCCAAGGGATGCCTCGCGCTTAAGACCACCCTCGTTCATATATCTCGAAACTGGCGCGGTGGACGAAGAACGGCGAAAAAAGGAATCGATATCGAAGGGCAGAGGTAGCACAGAAGAGGCAGCATCCTTACGAGGACGCCGCCCGAACGAGAAGTCTCACAAATTAAGCACCGACGCCACCGAAGAAGAAGACGAAGAAGAAGAAGAAGCTTTCGCCAATCGATACGATTGCCTGCGATCTTTGACCACGCAATCCTGTAGACTCGTAAATTGTCTCGCATTGTCGACGGCACGCGGATCTAGGTGACATCGACACCCACTTTTGGTTCAAATCAAGTATACGCTTAAATTAAATGATTCCTTTCCATTTATTTTACTTTGCCTTACTAACTCTAAATAGGGCACTTGCTCAGATATCCAATCATTGTACTAAATATGCAAGTTTATACTGATAAATACTTAAAAAATTTATTTGTGGGATATAAATTTATTTCACCGAAATAAATATTTAAATATGGCTAAATAAAATGTTATTCCTAATAATAGCAACTAAACCGATTAATGAAATAGATTTTGTAGAAATATATTTCATTATCATAATCAAATCTTTTTATAACCAAATAAATATCGAAGAAAGCGTCATAAGTAACATTTGCTTGCTAATATTTTGACTCTTTTTCTTAGTGTATTTTATTTAATCATTAAAAGTTATTACTTAATATATTATTACTAAAACTCAATCTCGTTAACAAAAATTATTATTACATAAGTATAAGATATGTTTATAAAAATATAATAGGGGAGAGACCGAGATTCATTGGCACAGTTTTCACAATTTCGACATTTTAAACAATTAATTATTATGATTAAATTATACTAATGTAACAGAAAGGCCTTTCTTTACATTTTCATGCCAGGAACGATTCTATATTATATATAATATTGTTTCTTTGTAATAAGTAAAACACGAATATGCTGTAGTAAACTTATCGCGATAGGAGAGTGACATATATCACATAGATGTAAGTTACCTATAGAATAAACTATACATTAAATAATGAAAACATAACAAAAAAAATCTCAGATATGTGCTTCTTAAAGATTGTATCTTTCAACGTCATTTTGTGATGATCAAATAGCAAAATGCTGTTAAAAAACAAATGTAAACTATTTTTAAATGTAGCTTGCTTCACTAGAAAAACTAAATATAAAGCGTTTTGTTAGAGTTAAGTTCTAATTGAATGTCCACACACTTTTCACTCGCGTGTGAGCTTAGCTTAATTGCCTGAAATATGAGTCAACATACTTCAATTGATACATTTGATTTCAATCATTTTATTGTAACAAATTACTTATTATTATACAAAAGTCATATAATAATAGAAACTTTCCTTTTAATTAATAATATGTAATTTAGATTTATTCTCTCAAGCTGAAGAACAATAATACAAAAATTTGAAACGTTCAGAAATTACTTGCCTCCTGTTGAATCAAACTTTTCCAATTTTTTTATTGTAATACTTGTTTGATTTAAATCAAACTTTGGAAATAGTGCTTATATTACAAAAGAGCCATTTTGCAAAAATTTTTGCATTGTTTCTTTCGCCATTGAATACATGAACAAAACGCAATATCAACTTACCACTTGTGCCAACGAGCATCGGCCTCCCCTACGTGTTAAATAAGATTCGAAGCATAAGGTCTCTACTTTTATATAAACGCTAGTAAAGGAAATGTTCCGGCTTCTTCCTCGGGTCGGCGACGGACCATGAGAAGCTTCATTTCTTGCATGATCGATCGAGCCGTGACGAACAAAAACGCGAAGGGCGCACCACCTTCGCGATACATACACGGTTCTACGTTACAGGCTCCGCGGCTGGTTCTACGTCGTCATTACAGGACGTAATAATACGACGTGCCATAGGAGTTCGGGTTAGGTGGAGAGGGCGAAAATTACACGGCGTCCGTGCGCGCGCTAGATTATACGAGCTCGTGGTCGTAATAACCGAGTCCCGAGGCGGGCTTTTGTCGATTGCATTTGTCTATCGATCGATCGGCCGGTCGCCATCGCGTCGCCTCGCGATGACCCGGTGAGCGTCGAGGTGTCGCGCGAACACGGCGTTTCGATAATTATATCAAACTGCATTACTTTTTGCACCGTAATTAGGACGCTCTCCGGCGAGAGAACGATGCGGGCAGGTCGAGCGGATAACGGGCTAATTAACTGCGAGCGAAACGTCGAACGCGAATACGCCGATGTCCATATCGGAGAATATCCATCTTAATTTTCGATGCAAACGTAGCCTGGGGAGACCCTGAATGCTGGCGAGCGCCAAATCTACAGGAAAGTTGGAAATTGTTCACCGCCTCGCAGAAAATTCTCGCTTCGATGAAGCGTGAATACCTTGCTTATCGCGCACTCGTATTTTTGTAATCGGCGAGCGTGTACACATGAACACGCAAGGCCACTCAGAATTGCTTTTTCTCATGCTCGAAAGTCTAATAAACAATTTTTCATCTTTCGAAGTCACTTAGAATGAAAGTAGGGGAGAGTTGCTGAATGCATACCTGTCTCCTAAAGCATACCTCTTTAATATTTTACATTTTTATTTCATAAGCAACATTTAGTGATAAAAATAAAAAGTAAATAAGAAATAAGTAATACAGATAAAAATTTAACAAGTTTCACCTTGTTTTGCGCATGTTATCAGCATTTAAAAAAATCAGGTATATTTGATGTAAATTTTTCATCAATTTATATATCTGATAATAACGTAATTAAATTTTACTTCGTAATTTTATTTTGTAATTTAATTTAATTTTTATATTTTCATGAAAGAAGGCTTATTGTAGAATATTTTACATTCATTACATATTTACAATTGTTATAAAAATTAAATCGCAATTTTAATAGACTTTATCAAATTTCGTAACTCATACCACCACAAATTTTATTACAATACAAATAATTGATAAGTGATAATATAATACAACTAATTGCTATAAATACAAATATGTCAATTACAAAATAAATTCAAGCCAGTTTTATTTCGATGTCCTTATCTTTTCATTACTGTTATTTATTAATTATTAAATCTTTTGTGGCTTCTTCGATAAATTATTAATAAAATAAGTATTAGTTAATAATTTCTCATACTTTTAATTACTCTATTTCATAAATTTGATATTTTCAAAGACAATGTGATTTAAGAGATCAGATATGCGACCAGTTTTCTAAATCACACCTTTCGCAGCATGTTACAGAAAAAACTTATTGAGTAATTTATTACTGAAAGGTTTAACATGTAACAATAGATGTCTGAAACATTCAGCATCAAGCTACAATTTCGAACATTGATTTGCATTCAAACAACAAATGCGAAATATTATATAATAAAAATAGTTTAAGTGGTACGCATTTGGCAACTCTCCCCTAAATAAAAAAGCTCGACAATTTCAAATAATTTCTTATTTTCACGGTTTGAGTATTCCTGATGATTTTTCCAGAAACGTTCGTGTAAAACAAAATTTCGTCGTATAAATCATCACGCACTCGCCTGAACGCGAATCCATAGCGATCGATACGCGTACCAATCAACTCTGTCACGTCACGACGTGTAGAACGATTGCGCAATCATGATTAAAAGTGCAAATGGTTCGATGTTTTACCGTCGCTGCGGAGAGAGAATGGGGAAAGGGTTAATACTGCGCGCGGTGAACGCGAGTTTATTGGGGGAAAGACCGTATAATTTGACTTTGCCGGTCAGGTCAGAATAATCGATACACCGCGGCATATCTGACACCGGAAACATAGGCATGTCCGATCGGCGGAGTTTAAATTGGGTGGAAATTATTTTCCCTTTATGTGCGTATACGTAGGTGAAGGCGTACTCTTGCAATGAGACACACACGTAAGTGAATCGCATACACGTGCGCGGTACGCCACGACGCGCCTTCAGGAGTGGGCAAATACCGCGAGTGCAGTGGATTACCAATTCGTAGAACGTGTTTGCACTATTTGGATGTGTGCATTATCCTGTAAGCGCATATGCACATCGACACATGTAACGATGAAGATTTACGCCGGTCGGCTTCCATCCAGAGCGAAAATCCGTTACGTAATGACTCTAGCGGCATCGATGAGACGTATTACAGCGTCGTAATATCGTTAAAAAAAAAAAAACCGAAAAACCGTGGAGTGCAACGCGCGCTACATAAAAAATATAGTCACTCGTGTGTCGGGAATGATATATTCGTGTGGCCATTTTTAGTTTTGGTAGCGAATCGCGCGCGGATGGCACACATAAAGTAAATCATAAACTGAGTATGCGACGATGAAAATATTTCCTCTTTTTTTTTCTTTTTTAGTTCACTCCGTTTCAAATAAAAATGGATTTCGTCGTATCGCGTGTGTGCTGCATATCAAGTATTATATCAACTGTTTATTATACGCATGACATATGCATAAAGTATATGGAATGCTAATATCGTGTTAATAACGTTAACACTCTGTACGTACGTTGCTTTTCGACATCTTCTCTACACACGTTAGGTCACGAAATTTTTGAGTTAATTTTCTTTACTTTTACAAGTGTAAAAAAAATTTTCAGTGACTTTTTCTTATATATATTTTAACATGTGTAAAAAGTATTTGTAAAGTCTGTGTTGTCTATTTAAAAAATGATATATAAAATGCAGTTGAAATGTTTGATCGATTTAGAATTTGAGATATTGTTTAATTTATCGAATAAAAGAATACACAGAAAAAAAATTAGTATCAAATCAACAATTCATTGTTTCATACATAAGCAAGAATATAAAATCTCTTTGGAAGTATTTATAATCTCAAAGAGACATAATTTGCTAACATAAAGAAATTTTGTTTCTTCATGTAAGCAAATTATGTCTGCAGTCTGATCAAGATTATCAAATTCTTCCAAGAAGATTTTATATTCTCGCTTATACATGAAACAATAAATTGTTGATTTGATAGTCATTTTCTGTGTATTATGACATATAAAATAATCTTTGCTAATTTGCTCGTTAATAATTATTCTTCGTCTGATTACGTTTGTAAATAAGCGAGCTTATTCTCTGTATTCATTATTATGTATAAATTGTTATAACTAATTACAGTGCTCTTAATCTTTCAAGGAAAAGAAATTTATAGGACAAAATTATCGAATCGTGTGTACAGAGAGTATTAATCTACGTGAAGAAATGATATTGCCGCATTGTTTTATACTTACACTGAAGATTATTACAGGACAGCTGACGTCTCATTCTGCCTTGCGTGGGTTTCTTTCGGCTGCTCAAGCGGCACCACATGTTCACTTGTATGTACGACCATAGCTTCAAAAAGAGGATAGCGTAGAGCATACACACGTACATCGCGCCAACTGAAACAACAAACCGTAAAATAGTTAGCATTAAAAGTAAAATGTTTCAGGGATCGTAAAGTTAATATTTTTATTCAGCCTGTTTTTCATGCGTGCGCACGTATTCGCTGTTCGCTATGAATCTCACTTATAAATTACAGCGCGCAGAGATATATTCCTCTTATTTTCTTCTCGCAGAGAGGAAGACACGCAGGTCGTCGATCGATCGCCGCGAAATTTCTCACTTCCGCATGCACGGCTGCGTTTAGCAGATCGCAGATACGATCTCTCCGCGAAATCCGCACAAACGGCAGGCCGCGACTTAATTATCGACGAGTATCATCACCGCGATCCCGGGAATGCCCGTTATTATTATGCGGTGCCAGTAACCCCGCGCGCCGTTGGAAAACTGCAGACGCGATGACGAAGGCGACGCCGGCACGATCCTCATATTTTCCGATATTTCCATCGAGCGTGCCGACGCGGCCTCCTTCGCGTCCCGGATTGTTCGTATCTTAATTAAATCGCGCCTGCTACCAAGCTATCCCGATCCCGCCGAGGTGGCGAGATTCCGCGCGGGCGGAAGGACATAATTTCCACGGAACGAAACCGTTCCACCTATAGCCCTTTCGCTTTTGCGGCGCGTCGCGACGCGCCCGTTCCTACCTGCATCCTAACTTTCATTTACCTGCGCCAGCGTCAGCGCGCACCGAGCGTCGCCGAAAATTTATATCCGTACTCGCGCTATTAATTCCCGAGGACGGCGACAAGGTAGATTCCCTCGGTAAATACACCGAGAGAAAATGAAGCGTCATGACGATAGATCAACGAGGAGAAGCGCACTGCTTCATTCAGTCTGCTGAAATTAGTTTGCGGACTATCGAGCAGGAAAATAACAGGTAAACAGATCGTTGGTTACGTGCGCGCAACAGTCGGCGGCGATGGCCGTGGCAGCGATGGCGCAAATCACAATCGTTGAAGCGATCGAAAGCGACAGCCCCTGCCACAACGTCGACGGGCTCGACGGCGATAATGGGGAAACGAGAAAGCCCGAAGCAAATATTATACGGCGATGGTATCGTTCGTTAATGTATACATGCTCGTCGGCAACGCACGAAAGCGGCAAAGCGTTTCCGCGAAATATGCGCCGATGCGCGTATTTGCCGCCCCCGCAGGGCGATGCAGTGGCATGCTAACTAAACAGCTCAGGCACACTGCAAGGGGGCAATGAGAAGAGGGGGATGAAGCTGTCCTCCGGGTACATTCCGATAACGCTAGCTGTCCTCGCCCTTCACACGCTTCCATCCCCGTTTTTCTCTCTGACGCTTCCCACTGTCCGAGTAATAAATGAAAAGTTTAAAAACCGGCAGGGTGTAGCGCGTATACTCCATTTATTGTTAAATAAAATTATAGACGTCGACGGAGCGCGCGTCATCAAGTGGGAACCCTTCTAATGCGTTAAGGTGTACACGAACCCTCCGGAGTCTGCCTCGATCCCGCTCGACAACTCTCGATATGCATTAGATGTTCAACAGTCGAAATGCGTCTCGGGACGCGTTTTAGTAGCGCGCCGCTCGTTGCTGCTTATACCGTTTATGGCTTGTCCTCCGCACGAGTATTCGCCCGGGCACACCGGGCGACGTCATACAGCGCGTATCGAGTGCTCGTACATGCCGAGGTAATTGCCAAATGTCGTGACGCGCATATACGTCGCGTATACGGTCTGTTGCAAAACGACACGATAGCTTCACCACAGGGTGCGGACTACGATCTACCTTGAACAGCTCGTGAGTAAGCATCCTATTATGTTATTAACAAAACGTATTAAAATCGTTTATAGTGATTGTATTAATTCATTAAAAAAGAGGAAATAACAACAAGCAAACAAACCGTGTATTTTAGGTGGAACTTTAAATTTTTTTTACAGTTTTCGAGCATAATAACTCGTATAACTCGGACACTTCTTGACGAGGAAGCTCTTCTCCTCAACATCGACCGTTTTTGCTTTTGTATTTGCTGAAGATGGCTCGAAGAATGAGCCGAAACGTACAATAAATTTATGTAATAACGTTTAAATTTGTATTACTACTTTGCGCACTGTTAACCGCGCCGGACTCGTACTCGCTGCATATCCTTCTGTTTTTCATTTTTTTTTTTTTTTTACAGTATTGAGAAGTCAACGAACTACAATACAAGATTCGTTTGGATCATTTCCTCTTTTTTTGAATTGATTTTGCACATCACGAGCTCAAAAAAATTTCAAATTGTTAATTCATTAATTTCAAACAGAGGTGGTTTCCAAATATTCAAAAGCCACGGATCTTCCAAAAATATAACGGTTAAAAAGTTAAAAAAAAAGACTAAATATGCAAGATTTATTTTTGAAGATAATATACTGCTCTATTTGCTTTAAAAAAAAAATGATGGGGACGATGTGCAATTTTTCAGAGATTGCTGCCCGCTTGTCCCGTTTCGACAGCAGGACGTGTTTCTTCATCAGCAGTATCGGAATTAAACTCGCCGACTCATCTACGCTACGAGTCCCGTTCCACGAAGTTATTTAGTGCAAATGCGACAGATATCCTTCGAGTGTCTCCCGAAGGTCCGGTGGAAAATCGGCAGAAAATTACTTCTTACTCTCTGCGAAGTCATTAAATTCGCATATGTCCCAAAGTATCGAGTCTATATTTCATCTGATAAAAAAAAAAGTCGATGAAATGTCCTGCTGATAGTGGCGAGCGAGGCTATCGCGTCGATACATCTCGCACGGTCGAGGCGAATCGACGGACGTGTATTGTGCTACCATTGGTGCGCGATGGGGATGACGGTACCACGCGTGAAAATAGTTCCTCAATTTTCCACGGCAGTTCGCCGAACTGAGAAATTGCCAGTTCTCACCGGCGGACCATTGTCGTACCTCGAAACCCACAATTTTCGATCTCGCCATCTCATTTTCAATCTTTTTACTCTTCGTGAGCATCGTCTCGAGAAAACGCGCGGTATAAAACTTTCAAACAAATTCGAGTAATTATAAAATCTAACATCGTTAGAAAATCTTGGTACGCTCTGAGAAACAAAGCTTTGAAATTTAATGATGTTAAAATTTTTAATCGAGGTGTTTTTCTTTCCTTGAGATCTCGAAGAAAAAAATATGAACTTATATTTTAACATAATAGTCTCCTTTCATTATTTTACAACACGTAAATTAATAATGCGAAATTCATAAAATCTATTTGGAATATACCTACGTGTTTATAAGATGTAAATCCGCTTAATATTCGTCCACGATGCAAAGGAACATTTTCATTTGACACTCGTATTATTTCTCTCTCCAAGTACCACATGCTATGAAATGTTACGGCGAGGTAAGAATTCAGTTCTGCAAACGTCATCTGTCTTTGTTTCGCGCTCGCGTTGGCGGAACTTTTTAGACATACCTCGTACGAGGTTAAATTAATGTCAGCTCCCGAACGGACGGAAGAACAAACAGCGAAACACAATTTCCAGCGAGACCGCGCTTGGTATAACATTCCCCGGCGAATTTCATCGTGCACGCTTCCGTGCGCTATCCCGGGCAAGTATAAAAGAAGGAGCCAGATCAATGATCAAGACTTCCCCTTACAGAGGAAACACTCGACGACACATTTTCTCGTCTGCCAAGTTCAAGCACCTCGGACTCCACTCCGAAGTGCACGTGAAAACAGTTTCTAATCAAAATGCATCGATTCACATCAGACGTGTCAAGGGATGGAGTAGAAAAATAACAGAAGACACTGAACGGATTTTTAGCGATAGCTCGGAAGATAGAAAAGATATTTGAAAATAAAAATTACTGTACTGAAAAATATTTGTAAATTTCACACAGAAATATTATTAAGCATTAAGATCTAGCTCTGAATAAGACTCATTTCAACTTACAATTAATAGTGTAACACATCAGATTTACACTTTTTATTATTAATATTATTCACTTATTATTATTTAAAATTATTGGTTATTTTATTATTATCTTAAACGCAAATTTGTTATTTCAACGAAAAATCTTTACAACGATGCGCAAAATATGGTTAAAAATATGTCAAAGGAGAGAGGTACTAGAAATATTTTTAAAGGAACGAAAGTCATTCGAATATTGGAATGTGAATCGTACCACATTCTTAACACAAAGCAGGAAATGTGAAAATTCCAGATACAAGAATTCTTCATAAAAGATTTTTACAAATAAAAACCTTTGAAGTATTCAAAGTAAATAAAATATTTCTTTTAAAAACAATATTTCTTTGCTATTTTATATAAACTTAATTTATAAATACAATATTAAATTTATTGGCGGCTATTGTGATTGTTTTATTATTTAGAGTAATCTAACTTTAAAAAATTATGACATTCTAATTTAATATAAATAATGCTTTTCAAAATTAACTTTCAATTTAACTTAAGTTAAATCTTTTAATTTAATCTTTTTAATTAATGCAATTTTTAATTCAGTTAGTTTTTTGTTCGTGTGGCTTTTAACACAACTCAAAATTAATTTTATAACTATTAACTTTAACTTAATTTAATTTTTTTTAAATAATAACTAACTCAACCTTGATGCAAATATTTTCTGATATATTTAAAGAGAAATCATTCGATTAAGATTCACGTATTAGTCGAAACGAAACAACCTAGACTGATGACGCACGTGAAAGCGTAGACTACATTCTTCTTAAAGTACTTCGTAACTCGTCGATCTAGTTTTCATTCTTCATAGCACCGTGCGTGTATCTCATGAGCGAACACAATGGAACTACGCATGAATTTATAGACGCGCGCGCATTGTACCAATCTACAATGAAACACGCCGAAGAATCTTATCGGACCAGGTAACTTGCCCTTACCAAGAAGCTGTATTTCGTTTCTTCGTTTTTCCGCGTAATACATTGATTCTCAATTTGGTCACTATTGCTCCCTAGAGAAGCTCGTTTACTTTTCTGCCCTATCCTTCACTCCTTTCTCTTCCTCTTTCCCCCTGTATAAATATATGTTAGGAAACTAGAAATCGCGTAGGAACTAAGAATATAATAATGACTATAGAATAAAAAAAATATGTATATATAATATATTTTATTCTATAATTATATATTCTTAATTTCTACGCGTTTCCTAATTTCCTACATAAGATATAGATATTTTTCATTATTGCATAATACGAAAAACAAGAGTAAAATGGCCGTCGAATCTTTTTCATAAGACACCTGGAGACTGGTCCAATATTTCAGCGAAATTACTTTTCGCATCCACTGCGCGCTGCTAAATAATATAGATCCCGACTGTTCCTATATGCAACAAAAAATTGTCTGCAGCAATTTGTAGTATTTGATACGCGATGGGAAACGGCAGATGAACGAAGACTAGAATTCATTTCCATGCGACTGCGTATTTTGTATCGTGACGCGAAACCGTACCTGCGCGCGCGCGCGCATCCCATTTCAGAAGCCGATATTCTTTCTCTCCCGTCGATGTAATTCGATTAATTCCTTTGTCGGACGGCATCGAAGCCCGCGTCGAGGCGAACAATGTTACGGCTGCCGCGCGTTTCTGCATCGCGTGAGCATTGCACTTGGCGTGACAACACGTGGATGCGGAACTACAGCGCCCGGTACATATCCGTGCCGACGCCGGCGTATAAATCGATGCTCTCGAAAAAAAGGGAGCGGGAAAGGGGACGTAAAAAGAGGATCGAGTCGTCTGCCATGGCGAAACGGTATATTTCTGACGCGATCGTAATCGGAGAACGCCGCGCTGCATTTTCGATTCTGCGCGTTCGCCGGCGCGTGAAAATTTAAGAGCCGGCGAGATGCTTTGCGTTTCAAATTATGCGATCCGATATTAGGTTCAATTTCACACGTAAAATGTTTAATTTTACGTTAACGAATTTTCGGCGATCTTTAGGAAACGCTGGAAAAGATTGCGAATGCAAAACAAAAGGGTGCATGCATGTCAAAACAGATGTGTAACTCGGGTAATTATTACATGAGTAACTCGAACAACAGTGCTGTACACCTGTCATGAGTTTCTACATTTTCCGCCGATTTACCAAACAACATTGTCACGTATCGACATGTGTTTTCTGTACTCATTATCACCCGCATGTCGTCGCCTGCTTTTTTCGTTGCTGTTCGATAATTGCTAGGCTCGAACCATTGTCGAAGGAGTCTAATTTAATGCGGTAGCGTGAGTTATCTCGTGCATTAATTTAATAAAACAAAACGCAATTAACGGAGGCGCTCAACTTCCGTGAATGAAGGCCGAAATCAGTTTGCCGAGTGAAGTTACGTGTTACAAAATTTCGGCACGTCGAAACTTCGCGATGTTTGGCAGGCGTATAATTATACCGGTAAACGACGGAGCGTATAATTTCGCGCAATGCGTTACCGGGGAGCGAGATGTGTCACGGGCATGGCTCGAAGCCATCTCGATGGAAACGGGAAAGCAACATGATAACGGCACTTACAGCTATACCTCGCACTGCGCAAACTACTTCGTACACACCTCGCGCAATTTCGATTCTCGATTATCGCAACTAACAACTGTTGCAAAATCGATAGATAAATGTAAGACCGACTTGCAAATATATTGCTCCAACATTTATTTATAAATATTATTTATTTATAAATATTGTCCCCCACACAGAAAAAAATTTAGTATCAATTCAAGAATTCATTGTTTCATATGTAAGCGAGAATATAAAAACTTCTTGGAAGAATTTATAATTTTAAATAGACATAATTTGCTTACATGAAGAGAAAAATGTTCTTCATGTAAGCAAATTATATCTGTTTAAGATTATAAATTCTTTCAAGAAGATTTTATATTCTTGCTTATATATGAAACAATGAATTGTTGATTTGATATTAATTTTTTTTCTGTGCATGATTGCTAGAAACTCCTAAATGCCAATGATCGTAAAGATTTAGATTTATTCTAGAATAAATAGGAAATAAATTTTATAATATGTTAATACATGCAGCTTGTCATCGGCTTGTCATTTAAATAATATTATAAATTGATTTTTGCACATTAGCGAATATCTGCCGATAAGTATCTCAAAGGGAAAGATTTCATACGCAGGTGATTACAAATAATCGATTACCTTTTTTGTCAAATTTAATCAACAACTGCAACCGCGCATTTTCGGCAGATTTAACCAACATGCCAAAATTAATTTCAAAATGCATTACGCGTAAAATCCATGTTTGCAAACATGTAATTTGTTTGCCTACGTAGAGGCTGAAAATACGATATCGCATCGGTCAAATATTCTTTGCATCTGAAATATTAATCCTCCATGATTTATCTCAATCGATTTTTCCCGAGATTTAAATAAAACCTCGACGAATTATCCAGTCGAATGTTTATACGCGGCAATTTGGAAGAGTTCCCATCCGCAACTACTTCGATCCCGAAGGAAATAACTCTCAGGGGAAAACTTTGGTTGTCAAATGAATACCTTCCCATATTTCCCTTTTTGCCTGCATTATAAGTTACGTGAGTTATAATGGATAGCGCTTCTATTGTCACTTAAAAATATTATTCCAAGTGCACATCGATTATAAGACAATCTATCATCGGCACGAGCAGCGTACTCTGCGGTACGCTTGCGAAGAAGCCACAAACAATTCGCGGCGCAACGTAAGTTTCTCGCTCGAGCGGTGCCATGCGGGTAGCAAAGCGCGAACTCTTTATTTTCGACGATATCCGGCCGGATGCGAGCGATAAATTTTCTTTCCCGATTTGCCCCGTCTCGGGGGCCTTACCTTTTACACAGGCAACATATATTTCAGGATCGATCGCCGCTCGTAATTCACCCGGCACGCGTAATTCCCTACTTATGTCCTGACGATTTCTTCGCCCGCTCTATCGCTGCCTCCCGATCCTTCAGAGCCGTTTCTGATTCTGGCAAGATACCCAGTTGGCACGGGGATGTAATCACCTCGCCGGGCCGCCGTGCGTGAAGAAGGATCTTGGCAGACGGCACGCATTCGTTTCACGCACGTCTACACACGTGTGTGCGCGCAAAGTCTCTCTTGCCATCGAGACTTCCAATTGGTTACTTCACGAGACTCTTTTCGATAGAATAATGTCTCAATATCTCAATGTGACTGAGAATAATAATCGTCGAGTATTAGAGATCGAGACGTGATTATAAATTAATCCTGTGCGAACTGTTATCCAATCAATCCTCATTATTCAATCTTAATTATAAGTTTAATCTCCAGGATTTCCAAAATTTATATGGATCGCGATTTATTTTTTTAAAACGCCAAACATTTGCGACCCATCTAGTTTTAAGGGATATGAAAAAGCAGAGTGTGGAAGTAAATTGATTTATATCATTTTACTTTTTCTATTTTTTAATTGTTTATCAAATATATTTAATTTTGCAAATCTATTTCTCAAATACATAATGAGGCATGAAGGTGTGAAGAATGCAGTTATTTCCTATTTTTGTTGATGACAGCTTTGACATTGACATTATGCAAATCATTTTCGTGTACAAGAAGTTCGATAATTGTATGTACAATAGTTCATTTCAAAATTTAATTTTAATTTCTATCATTGCTGAAAAATTTTTTGCGACCTACTAATCGATCGTGACTCATACTTTGAGAATACTGATTGAAATATATAAAAAGAACGTACATATTATTATTTCACTGTTATGCAATTCATACTGTGGTATTTCGAATAAAATGGTGCTGAAATAATGCGGAATTGATACGACTCTTTGATGTGCTCGGTACAACGATCTCACAACATGAGATCAAGCTTTGATTGTGATATGATATTTATAAGATACGCTGCTCTTCTTGGCAATTTGTTGCGCATTCGTTAGATCGGTACGGAGAACGCGTACGTACATGTTGTCCGGAAAGAACGCGAGAAGTCAATAGACAATTGCAGGATGCCAGACTATGTCCTTTTATAATAGAAGGGTGTTTCTCCTTTGGCAAAGTTGGCGTAAAAGAAAGTCTCCTTGAACAGCTACGCGAGCGCATCGAATTCGTTTTTATCCTCTCCCTCCTCGTCCCACATCCCGTATTTTCAATCTCCGGTCGAAAATGTTATTTTTCTGTGACTCCTCGGCACGCTACAACGCGCTTTTAGACGCGCACAAGTAAAATGTATAATATAATATAAAATGTCATCCATTTTATGTGTTCACAAGTACAATACTATTTCCGTTTTCAAGGCAATTCTTGAATACTATAACTGTGATCGATTTAAAAAATATCACGAAATGTACTGCAATTATAACATATTGCTCAGATTAATCACCGCGTAAGTCAAATCAACAGTATTGACGAGAATAAATTAGAATTCCAATGAAAGTAAATTAATCAGAAAACCTTTTATCGGTTATTTTATCAAATGGCACTTGTCCCAAAGTTCTTAACGTAACAACACGTGTACGGTTATTCGTGACTGATGCGTTAATTGGGACGAACAACAATTAAAAAATACACTTGAATGTACATCCGAATCGCTGGAGTGACCGCACTCGTGCATTGTTCACGGGACAAATCGTGTCACGGCTTGGTAGCTATCCGCAGGATGAGAGACACCATTCGATTCCGTAGCGCGAAACACTCACGGTACGACGTTCTTGGCCTGACCCGAAACCGGAAATGCGGGCTATTCTCGCGCAAGACGCTCTCGAGACATCCTCACTATGCTACTGGCTGCCTGGATGTTTGCGGCGGAAAAGAATTCTGTAGAATTCGCGAGGACAGAGGCGAGCGGCATCCGGCCACAACTTGCGGGGCACGCCGGAACAATCCGCTTGAGATCCTAATTAAACTCCTGATTCGAAGTTTCGGGGGACAGACTTCGAAGTGAGAGTAAGGAGTACCGGAGTAACTTTGTAGTTTAGACGTGACCTCGTATTTCATACAAATAAACTCACACTGAGCTCGCATTCTCTAAATCATCCTTCTGTCACACGAAAAGAAATGACCGAAATATCAGCTAAATTTCAGTAGTCAGTTTGAATTTTTCTGTCATTGCTGAAAGTTGGCTATTGAAGATAAAACACATTGCTGCAAAATACAATTTTATTAGCTAAAATTAAAAACGTGCTTTAACACGGATAGCTAAGAAAGTTGCCAGCCTTAATACCTTAAATGCATAAAATTGAGCATTCGAATCGCAATTGTTTATGGAATGCTACTACGCATATTTAATTCTAACAGCGAACATTTTTTATTATAGCTGTTATATTTTAATAAAACTAATAAATTGAGCTTCAGCAGCAATAACATTAGCTGCTTCTATTTTAAGGATACACACTTTAGCTGCTATAGCTATATTTTAGCTTCGGCTAATCTTTCCTGTAATTCCATCGGATTTTGCATCCGCGTATTTCCCATATGTAATGCAATGGATTTCCTATAATATTATGCAGACGAGTTATGTAACGTGACCCATCAAATGACGGAGCGACCTAAGAATATCGAGTTTCGTCGAAGTTAACATCCCGGAGAAAAGGTTCGACGAATTAAAATTCCCCATTCCCGTAAGGTATTGGTGTAATATCAAACAACGTAATTCGAAAGTACGCAATGCCGTAGCTGTCGGTATTAATATTCCAGGATTATCGCGGGCTACGTGTACTGGAATTTCGACGTGCCTCTCCGCGACATTGCGTCGCAAAAGCGGGTTCCCTTCGGCAAACTCGAACCCACGAAATCCACCAGCGACTCGTTCATTTCCGCAGAATTCCCCACGACATCGAAGTCCCCGTTGTAACGTGCGCAAGCATGCTGTTCTCTCCGTTCGCATTATCCGCGTGAGAACCAATTTCATAGCCTAATTTTAGCCGGATTATCCCGCGATAGCATCGGTACATTACACTCTATATTCAATGTAATTTTTATACTAACATTATTCGGAGTAAAGCTTAACGCTTGAATGGAGCGTTTAATTCCTCTTTCTACCATGAGACATCAAAGAACTTCTAATTTATATATTAAATTATATTAATTAAAGACAGATCTTGTTCCGTTAGCTTTGTGAGAATATTTCTTGAGTGATTTTATATATCTTTTTTAAATTCGAATAGTGCACCGGATAAATTATCAGTCTTTTGAAACACAGTTGTACGATAAAGAATGATAATACACGATATTAAACTGATAATCAATTTAATGCTAATAAGCATCAGTTGCCTCTTTTCCATCATTATTGTAAAAATTGAATCGATGAATTTGAAAGGGGTATTTAAAATCACACAAGAAATATTAACACAAAGATTCAGCTGAATAAGGCCTGTCTTTAGTTGTGTTTTCACACTCGGTCTCTATTCTCTTATTAAATTATATTATTAAATTTAAATTACCTATACAATATCAACTGCATAAGAAAAATTATTTTACAATTTTCATGGCTAATAATTAAAGAATAATTTTAATTAGCACAGAATTTCAGTTGGCATCCTCCTAAATTAGAGGTCATTATTTTGACTTATGATAGGTATCGTACGCGTATGACATTACATGTGCGTAGACATCTTCTTTGCACCACCCAGAGACATTTCACGCTACGTCGAGCCTGCTGCTCGTTTGAAGTCTACGAAATTGGCTGCGCATCTCCGTTAACGGGCTCCGCCGCAAGAGACGGGATGAATTCTTGCACTACCCATTTGACGCTTTTTTCTTCTCTCATTTATCTGTATGTGTATATGTATATGTATATGTATAACGTGCCCTGTATGTGTATATGTATATGTATAACGGGCCCTTCTTTTTATTTCCTTATCAAAGACACGTTTCCACCCAGATCAATACTCGAGATGTGGATTTCTCATTTTTCGTCGAAGTAGTTTCGACAATTTGTCTGATCGCTCACCCTAGAAGTTCTAGGACGAGCTTCTCGAGTTTAACAGTGGCATTCGAACAAATTAACGGCGTAACGAATGGACTCCATGATTCCTTTGAAGCCGACGAATACGACTACGTGCCTATACCGCGTGATAAAATAGAAGGAAGGTTGAATTAATGTACCCTCGTTTGACGCTTTTATGTCGTACCTTCTTCTTTTGCTTTTACATCTACGTAACCGTAATGTCTTCGATAATTTCGATAACAGCGAAAATTAAAAAAACTCGATTTTTTTTTACCTTTTTAATGTAACTATTGATTTCGGTCTTCAATGGTTAAAGGAATTCTATCTGATAGATAAAAGGAAGTCTTTCTAATTTAAGTGATACCAAATAATTCAAAGCGTTATTCTCCTACAAGTTACAATTGATTTAACAAAATGCTTGTATTGCATTAATTTTTTTTTTTTTTCAAAAATTATTACAGAGTCAATTTAAAACTGTACACAAAAAATTATATTTAGAATATTGTTTAATAAATTAGGTCGAGTTAAAATTAATATTTTTAATGATAATTCAATAATGCTGTTTTTGAAGGCAGGTACAGTTGAATATTGCAAAATTATTATTGCATTATATTAATTACATTAATTAATAAAATATTTCTATAATTTAATTAACTGCTTGAAAAAATATTAAAAAATATTCGTTCTGTTATTCACGTGAGAAAAAAGCAAAAAAAGCTGTTCAAAGTATCGCTGATTTTAGCGATTCTCTCATCGTCGTAACCACTACTAGGGTTTCGAAGAATACTCCTCAAAGTGCTCTTGAAGATAAGAATCTACATTATTTATCTACGTAGTCCCTCTTTTTCCTTCCCCACAATGGTAATGTTCTGATATCTGCGGTCTCTTCAACATCGCGCTGATTATCGCAGACGACGATCTCGAGTCGGACAATCTCTACGAAAATTTGCTGGAAACAAAGGACACCGTTTGTTGTCGACCGTGGAGTTTCGTTAACATTCGTTTTCGACGCCGCATGTTGTTTCCGAAAAATCAACCCTTCTTCCGCTTCCTCGATCGTATTTGCGTACCATCTCCTCGCAACCTCCGTAGATGTACAAACATCCTGATGAGCAATCTTTCACGTCGGGCCCCTCCACGTCGATCGCACGAACGGAGACGGAGTCTCTTGGAGGAAACCCGAATTCCTGATTCACTCTCGCGCGCCTTTGTCCCAACTTGCCCCATTCGTTCCTGCCTAAACCAACAGTATCCTTCAGCGCCTCTGCGCGACCCTTCTGTACACAGAGCCAAGTGTCTGGACGTGTAATTTGTAATTCCGGTGGAACTCATCGGTGGAGAGCTGGCTCACCGAAGAACTGCCGTTGCATAATTTGTAATTCCAAGAAGCACCGGAATCTACGCGAAGCGATCGTGGCTGATGCGGCGGTAAGAAAAGGCAAGCCGACAACGGGAAGGTTATTGATAGAAGAGACTATGAATTCGTTCTTTCCAAAACCTTGAATAATTGTACTTTTAACCCTTAAACACACCGATTTTGTAAAATACGGAAACACATTTGCGGGTCTGAGA
>QKQZ01046452.1:0-16658 GCA_003595255.1 Solenopsis fugax
TAGAAGTAATTTTGCTTTAAAATTATTTGTTTAATCTAAAATAATGCAAACAACAAACTCAACTCTTTTATCTTTAGTGGATGTATACATTTTTCGGATGCAAACAATGCTTTTTTTGACACATTTATTTACTTGAATTTTCATACATATATTAATTGTAAAAATAAATTATAAAACGGACTAACTGAGAATCTCTTGAAATGGAATTTTGGGAAACATATTTCTTGGAGTCCTAGTCGAATTTTTAACGGTCTGTATCCTGAGATCAATGCGCAAAGATAATCTACGAGGTTCGACTTCTTAGTATCCTCGCACCTCCGATGCCTGAAAAGAACCCCGCGGTGCCTTAAAAGAGAAAGAGGCAGGGAAGAAGGGTCTTGTGCAGAGTTCCCGCGCGATTTATCCGCGCTCTCTTTCTCGAAATTCTCAGGGATAAGAGCTACGAGAGGTACCAAGATACCGCACGCGCAGACGGGTGAAACGTAATGATGCAGCCAATCTGCGAATGCATACGTGCATGCCGCGAGTACGAGCGTGCATGCGTGCACAGCGGAGAACCATACGCACCGCGGGCGCAGATAAGGACAGAAATGGTGGCAATTACCGTAGCGGACCGATGGCACGAGAGAGACGGCCATATTCATCATCCGAGGTCATTTGAATACCGCGGTGCCGAGAGGAGAACGAGACGAGACGATAAGAGAGGACGGACGGGAAAAAGGAGACGAGGAGGGAGAGAAGATCGTAGGCTTCGACGAGTAGGAAGACACGAGAAAGAGTGATGTGGAAGGAGAAGAAAGATTCCTTCATCCAACATGAAACCAATGCTGAAGAAAAAGAGAGAGAGAGAGAGAAACTGACGCATCGGTCCGGCGGGGGCGAAGAAGGGAAAGAGGAGGGAAGAAACCGGTTACAGAAGAAGTAAACACGCGAAGGTGATGTTACCCTCCGTTCCTCTCTTCGTCACTACAAAGTGCCGAGAGTCTTCGAGGATCTGGAGTGTGACGTTCCTGAAAAGTCAGCTGCTACGGCGGGGAAGAACATGGCGGACGCGACATGGCACGCGCGATCTAAGCTCTTTTTGGATGAATACACGTCGCAGGGTTGTTCACCTGTCCCGATGTCCAACGTAATAAGCCGAATCTTCAAGAAAAAGAACGACATTAGAGGCAGATTCAAATTAATAAAAGATTAATGTTCATCAATTTTTATTATTTTATAAAACTTTCTTTCTTATGAACAGCTGTTTGAAGACTCAATCATTATATTTGGCCCATAGTTGCATATTCTTTATTTGTTGCCTCGAATTATTATAATTATGTAAATTATTATTTAATTTATTATCATTCAATCCCTAAAAATGTCATGCATTTTTTTATCTGTTACTAGTTACTGGACTTCTATCTAGTAACTAAGAAGTAATACCATTTAGGATCTCAATCAAGATGTAACGCTTTATCTACAGTTACTGCACGAAAGATGCAAAATCTAAATCCAACTGAACAAAAAATAGAGCAATAAATGAACAATTTAATTGATTAAAAGCAACCTTGAATTTCTTCTCTATTACATAATACTGTACAATAACTCAACAGGTGTGTTTTTACTAGGAAAATTGCTTTAGCCACTGAATAAAACTCTATCAAGTTCTTAATCATTTCCTATGCAGTACTGTTATAATTAATGAGAACACAGTAATACTAGACAAATGTCGATAAATGTCTAATAATCAAATTAATAATACAATTAATAATAAGAAAACTGTATATATTTCTACTGGATTTTATATAAAGATTAAGCACACAATTTGGCATCTCTTTTCATTTAAATAGTTTCATTGTCCTTAAAGAATAACGAAAATAGTTATAGATCAAATTTATTGCCCAATCGTCCTAAAAAATTAGGAATTTTGGATGTTCGTTTATAATGTCATGAAATGTCTTAATTTATCGTTAACTTTCTTCGAGTTTAGCACGTTCCACATTTGCGAATAATTGATTTGTGAAAAAAGAACCACCATGAAATCACAATTCTTGTGGTAGCTAATTGCCAACTTGTTGACAGCACCGAATCAAAAGTTAAGATTTCTCAGTTGAATGGGATAAATCAGCTGACATATTGATGATCGCATCGCAATTCTTACCCGGGTTAATACCCAAAAAATTTCGAAGTCCGGTTCGTTTTTTTGCTGTCATCGATCGTAAGTAACTTCCTTGCTGATTTCCACGCGGACCTCGAGGCAAAAAGCTGCTCTTCATGATGCCGTGTCCGAGCATGTGTCAAGAAATTGGCCCGATGTTGCAAAAAACATTGATGATGAGGAAGCGGTTGCACAAACCGTTCTTAAGAGAGCTTACGTTAAAAATAGCTCTTTGAACTTTTTTACCTCTTTGAGATACATTGGCGCTAACAACCCTTCAATTCCAGGTTTAACTTTAAAAATTCATTAATTTTTTAATAATATCAGTTTATAAAATTTAACGGAAAAAATAATACTTAATATTTTTACATTAAAAGACAGTACTACAGTCAAATAAGTTATAAGTAGTTTTTATTCTCATATCAGTTTTTTCCAAAACTGTAATTTTTATATCTTCCGTGCCGCATGCCACCACCACTTATTGTTAGTTGCATTAAACTTTCTATTCTGTTCGTTTAATATTTTGAATATAGAATAGATAAAGTCTTGACGTAGTATATGTACTACCACTAATACACGCAATGATGTCTGACTGGACAATCACGCAAAAACAGGAACATGAAACATATTAAAAAGATGCTTTTGACTAAAGTTTCTATCCAGTTGAAGAAAGTCACTATTAAATAGTCGAAGTGAATGCACATCCACAGATTTCATCATTGAAACTTCGTGAGCGTTTATACGTTTTCTTATATTATTTATATTCGATTTTTATATTTTTATTAATTGTTAGAAAGCAGCTTCTAATTGAACGCTTACATCCATTTGCTTACCAACATTGATTTTAAAAATATAACTACTAATTTTGCAATAATCGTAGAATCTATCGATGAAACACACCGGAATCCGGAATGATTTCAACTCGAATGAATTATTCGAGTTCCAATAATTTTAATTCACAAGGTAATATTACCGAAGTTATTTGTGGCAATTTTTTCGAATGGAAAATATGTGTTTCATACAAATCCAACATATAAGGCCATAAGTAGTCATTTTCTTAATTGTGCTATCAATATTCATAATAATAAGTGCATTTAATGCCAATTAAGCATTCATCAATTCCACCGTGTCGACTTATTAAGCGCAATATCACAATCTCAATACGGAAATATCGCTCCATCTCTTCAAATATCACTCCGTCTCTTAATAAATATTGATTAAGAAACCGCAGTAATATTTATTAGGGACTATCCATCGTGATCCAACTAATGGTCAACGGAACATCCTGTACTTGATGCCTTCGTAAGGGAGTCTTCCAGATGTCTTCGTCCTTATAGCGGCATGCTTTGTAGAAAGAGGCGCCGGTATGTTTACCGTTTCGTTTCCTTTCCACAAATATTGATCATTCGTAGGATGTATGGGAAGTGGCAGAGAGGACGACCAGAAAGATTCCATTAAGTTCCATGCTATTAACTATTCCCCCGACTATTTATTAGACAAAGGATATACATCAAACTACGTTTCTCTTATTATTATTTCTCATTTGTTTTTTGTCATATTTTAATTGACCAGAAAGAGAACCTTTTTTTTCTTTTTTTTTTCTCGAAAAATCGGAATTCCTTCAATAATATAGTATGTTGTTGACAGCGATTGATCTTTTATTTGTATTCGTGACCTTCTGCATAACAAACAATATTTGGCAACAATACAACAGGCAATTGGTGTTTGTAACCTGCGAAGAAAGAATAAGAAGGCTAACGGTGGCGGAAAGCAATAGGGGTGGTAAAAGAAGAATGCGTCTAAAAAGATCGAAGAAAAGGGGGATGATCCATCTGTTATCCTCACGGCGCATCTTTTACGTAATCCTGTAGTATTCGATTCGAAGTTTTTGGTCTGAGACCTATAACTTACGAATATATACAAAAGATGATCTCTTAGGAATTTTACACAGAGAAATGGTTTACCATTTTTCTCTTTATTAACTCTAATATACCAGTTCTCCATTAAATTACTTACTTTTACCAAGATGAGTTATTAAATTCTTAGAAACTTAGAAACGGACTTTTTAAAAAAATTTCAAGATCCAATGCGTGTCCAATAAATTCTCTAAATATTTTTCTACTTAATCTCTTTTTAACCTTGAATAGAATAATATTAGAAACAATTAATTAATGATATATGTTACCATTATTTTCATAATAATTATTTAGAGCCATACAATACTAACATTTCGACAACGAGAGATATTTTGATGCTGATATCTTGTCGCACCCACATTGTTGCTTGCGTGTTGCTTCAATTCGAAATCGTTAAAAACAAATATATGGTAAATATGCCAGCGTCATAAGCAATCATAGATTTGCGTGATTTTGAGACACATTGTTATTTGGCAATATACATATTGCAATCTAAGAATTTTGAATTCAAATTTCTCTGATATTTGATGATATTTTGAATCACAGAAAAGTACATTTTATACTAGAGCAGGAAGAGAAAACTGTATTTCTTTGTAGCAACTGTAGTGCAATTCGTTATCTCATTAGTATTTAACCCCATGCATTAAGATGGCTCCATAAATTTCATACTTTTTGTCTGACCTAAAAGAGCAATATGGTACGAGTTCAAGTTCTAAACATGATGCGGAGAAATTTTTTTGAGTCCTGAGATAGCGGCGCCATTGCTCTCTGAACCGGTATTCTCTTCTGGGCAGTATTTTAGTCGCTCTATGCCTATGGTGTACCCAGCGCCTAAGTCCCATGGGGGGAGTTACCTGCATCAACGACGAGAGAACCGCGGTGCGAGATGCCTCGAGGGCACTTTTGCCACTCTTCGTGTTCTCGTGCCACGCTCTCGTGGTTCAACAATGGATCAGCATGAAAGATACCACAGACTGGGTCCATAAGGACGCGGATATAAGCTCTATCTGCTGTTCTCTTGAAACAAAGCACCAAATCGATGCACTCTTCGATCCGTCTCATCGTGCTTAAAAACATCTGATCTTGCAAGCAATTTATTAAAAGTATAGAATAAAATAGTAATTTATTGTATTACTAAAAACAATACTATTTTTTATACAATATCTAAAATGCTTGCTGTTGTAATAACAACATAAATTAAAAATAATAGAAAAGCTGAAATCCAGTAATAATATGGATGTTATAATAATTGAATCTCTACATATTACAAATTACATATTAAGATGTATAATTTAAAAAATTGCGGTTTCGACTTGACTGCAGTCTTCTTCATCTGCATACATTAAATTTGGCAATTAAATTAGTACATTTGTTTAAAATCAATCAGTAAATAAAACATAACAATACAAAATTATGCCACGAAGATTAACGATATAAAACGGTAACATGTGCGCCGGTGAAGCAATAATGAAAATAGAGTTAAAGAATAAAATGTCAAAGTATAAGACTCATGATCCGTTAATTAAATAAAAATCTGTATTAAATGTTCCGCAAAATCGTTCAATTAATATCTGTCGTATATTATAAATGCGAGGTCGATTATGTGCAGACTTTCATGAGACAGTAAGGCGTAAAATTCTAATAATAATCAATAAATTTGATTAATCAAAGTCTACGATAGATAAGAGAGTTTAACTTACAAGAATTATCGGAAATTGCAAAGTGGGAGGTAATCGTTAGATAATTTGTGGGGACAATGGCTGCGTTCAGCAGAAAAAGCAGCTTCGCAACTGTTGTAAAATTCTTTGATACGATTGGTTCTTGCCCTTAATTTCATCAGGAACCAAGGGCAAGAACCAATCGTATCAAAGAATTTTACAACAGTTGCAAAGCTGCTTTTTCTGCTGAACGCAGCCATTGCTATGGTTATTGTCATTTATTTGTTATGTCTGTCTTGCAACACAGGATAACGGTTTTCAATGCTGCTAATTTTTGAGAAGCTAAAATTGTACTCAAATAACCAAGAATTTCCAAAGATTAAAAAATTAAAACAAATAATATATAACAAGGACTCTCGAATTTAAAACAGCAAACAATTGAAAAACAGGCTAATGAAAGTCAGCGCGGTTATAGGTGCGCAATTAAAATTGTTACAGTTTTAAAATTTGTTTATTCATACTTAAGCGATACAACAAAATCAACCGATTATTTTTTCATACTTAAGCGATAAAATAAAATCAAACGAATCAATCAAAGTAGTGAATAATTTGCTGGAATTTTTTATTCACTACTTTGATACGCTGAAGAGGACTTCAAAGCGAGTCGAAACGTTCGTTTGATTTTATTTTATCGCTTAAGTATGAAAAAATAATCGGTTGATTTTGTTGTATCGCTTAAGTATGAATAAACGAATTTTAAAACTGTAATAATTTTAATTGCGCACCTATAACCGCGCTGACTTTCATTAGCCTGTTTTTCAATTGTTTGTTGATCAAAAAATTAATTAACAGATAAATTTAAAAATAATTGTGATGTAAGTAGATTAAAGGATTTCATTTTTGTGATTAATAATCATTTCAAAATTGATTTGGAAGATGTTTTGTTCCTTTGTTATTTTCGATTTATTTTTGATTCAAGCCTTTTTATATACAAACATTTAATAAGACAATGTCAAAGTTTAAAAAAAATTTTGTTGTTTGTTTACAAATATTCTGTATTATTATATTAAATTATACTGCATTAAATTAAATTTGAGATAAACGGTATAGTAAAAAAGAAATTAATTCTACAACGTTGACAAAATATTAATTTTATCGTATATTTATATAAAAAATACTTATATTTTTAAAATTTAATAATTTATTTTACTGAACGTCAATTAAATAATTTATATAGAGTTTATTAGTGTTACATAAAATCAGCAAAAAATTAAAGGGTAGCATATTCGTTGTAAAATATAATATTAGGTATATCTTTGATGAGTTTTAAATTTTAGTTTATTATTTAAAATTGATATCAAACTATCTTAAAGGATTTAATAATTAAATAATTTCTTCCAATTGATTACTATTCAAAATCCCGAAAAAAGTAATTGTATCGCTTTCATTTGTATATGATGATTCGTAGATTGAATACGATGATACGTTTATTTGTACACGATGATTCGTATAATGAATTCCTCGTGCTTGTAATAGAATGCGGAGAAAATCTAACGTTCCTTCGCCATGTTTCACAGAACAGATGAGACTGCAAATAAGATTATCCATAAACTAAAACATAAGACTTTTTCCTAGTAATAAGGAAGTTTCTCTTTAATATTATCACATGGCTAATATTATTATCAGGAATAGATTCTTATAATAATATATCATGTATCTTCATAATAAAGAGCGCCAAAGAATCTAATAACGTTCTTATTTTTAAAGCAAATAACTGCTTCTTTAATACCGAAATTTTAAATTATTATTATTAAAATAGGCAGACCATCTTGTTTATGAACATGGTCAATCAATGATAAACAATAGCCCAAAAATTGTAAAACTACTTGAGAAGAACAACGGCCATATCCTGTCGAGTTAACGCTGGCACCATCGCCATCTTTTATTATTAGAATTAGCAACAATAAATTTTACAAAATTATGCTTCTTTGGAAATAAAAATCGTTTCTAGGTTTTTATAAGTATTATAAAAACATTATAATGAAATTACTATGAATAAAACTTGTAGATTTTTACAATATTTTTTTACAAATTATAATTATATAATATTTTTATTGTTTTAATATCGATTCTTCCACATTACATCACATACTTTGTGACGTACAGAGAAGAACGTATGTTTAATCAGCCAGGTAAAGCCAGCTTCAACAGAAATCCCGCGACGTCGTTAAACAGCGGGTAAAGTAATTCCTCGAAAGAGTTCCGTAAAAAAAGAATGCGTGGAAGCGAGAAATCCTCAGGTATAAACGAAAGGATGCATGATCACGAAGTGGGGAGCAAGACAAAATGGGTGATGGCGAGAATGTGTAAAAGAGGAAAGCAAGTAGCTAAATTTAGGTCCACGCACACTCGTAACCACCTGTTGATTTTTTACAAACATGTATCTTCACCCTTGCTCCATTTTTCTATAAATTTATAATAAATCTTTATAATAGAAAAATCGCATCAAGTATTAATCGCGGAACATTAAATTTATTAAATATTATATGAGCATATCTCTCTAAAATAAAAAAATAATATGATAAATTGAATTTAAAAATAAAATATTTTTCATAGAGAAAAAATATTGAATCATTTTTCAATCGTTATATCTTATGAATATATAACGTTTTAAGTTACATTTTAATTTTTATATTAATACTTATAATTTTTATAATGAAAAAGAGCACTAACAATAAGCACTAAGAATGACAATAAAAGAGATGCGATTTTTATAACTGTCTAGAATTTTAGAATTATATCCCGCTGGGGTTTCATCAATCCTTACAGCAGGAGACTCTGATCCTAACGATGCTTTAACTTTCGATGCATTTTTAAAGGAAAATTTCGAGTTTTCAGGTATCACAATTTTGAACTGTTGTTCCTACATGCTACACATATTAACGTAGTCTAGCTTGTATGCTGCGAAAATAGTTTTTATGTGACCTGTCGGCGCTAAACAATATCTCGCGGATAGCCAAACCACTTGAGGGAACAATAGACAGGAGTGGTGTCCCGCAGACATACGGCGCCGAGGGTGAATCGAGATGCTGTTCTAAAGGACCGCCCCATGTTACAAAGCTATCGAAAGGGCATGGTCAGGCACCTGCTGAATGCTACCATCCCTTGTGAACAAACTGATATCTATAAGAAGATGTGTCCCTGCCATGGTCAGATTGCGCAGGTCAAGTTCACTCAAAATGAAATTTATGAAGCGCATCATTTATCTTGATAAGAAATATAATATTAAAAGCAATAAAAGAATATAGTGTTGCATTAGGAATTATTAGTTATCACTTTGAAAAATTCCTTTGTTAGAATTATAAATGGTAACTTGGAGATTGTAGCTAAGGACAATAGTATTTCATTCTTTTGTTATTGTTTACATTATCTTAGATATTTTTAAAAAGATAACATTTCTTCTAAGATAAAGAGAAAAATAATATACATTATAATAATCTAAATAAAGATAAGATAAATTTATTTCTTTATTTACATGATTAGATAATTTTATATAGATAATAGCAAACACAATATGTAATAATAGAATATATATGTGTCATTCATATAATAATTACGACGGGATTAAGTATCTTACAAGTAGATTTCTGCTTGCGTTTCGAATTTTCGGCGATTGCTAAAAACAGTATCTAGTACGAGTACTTTTAAATAGACCTTGACGAATTGGGTTCGAACCCTTTATGAGTATCTCGAAAAACAAAAATGTTCCGTGTGCTCTCGACTGTGGGACGAATATGTTCGACTTTTTTACTTTACTAGAAATTTTATTTCTAATATTTACAAACAATTTTATTCTCAGAGTTCGAGTATTACTTGTAAAAGATTTAATTCTTTATGAAAAATTACGTATAAGTTTATTTAGAATCTCCACGGATACTCATTTTAAAATTCGAAAGTGACTAGTTAGTATCGATTAATTTGTAAATATTATTTCTTACGAATATTTGAATCCTAGAAAATAAAACTTGATTGGATTTGACCTGGATTTTTAAATATATATTGAACCTGACCCCAATTCATAATGTGTTAATAAAATATTAATTACATAATCAAAAAGATATATATAAAATACACTTATAAATGTAGCATTTTTACTGTATCTTTTCATTAAACAATCAGTAATGTAGATATCAATGAGAGTAACAGATTTTGCTTTAAGTTACGTTATCTTAAGCGTAACTTAAACCATCTATCAAATATGCAGCTTGTTGAACATAATTATCAGTATTATTTTTAATTCATATATCGCAAATGAAGAAATCGATAAACGTGTTACACGTTTGCTCTTTCATGGAATATCTCTCGACAAGAACATATTTACGATATAAAACAAGCGCGCACATCGAAAAGGGCAAACGGTCGTTGTACTCTTCATGTTGCTGCAATTTTTGAGATGCAACAACGAGAGTTCCTTCCTCGAAGCAACTTCGCGAGAATAGATTCTTCTTGGAAACCGAACACGATGTATTTTCACGCCTGTCTAACATGGCTTTTACGTAACTCGATTACAGATTCTTACCAGTCCTCCTTTCCGTGTATTCCGATTAGATACACACTGCAAGTATGATATATTACTTACGGATCATCACTTTATCTAATTAAATTTTATCTAATTATTACCTGAAACATTTTGATATTATATAAATGCAATGAAATTTGACTCGAGTTTTCATTCATTTTTCAAAATGAGATACATTTTTTACATTTCTAGCTGTATATTATTATAGAAATAGAAATAATGAACCATCAAGCTTATTCTGTGTTATTATTTTATTTTATAAATTATTGAGAAATACGTAAATTGCATAATTATAATACGCAATGTCAATAAATGCCATCGCAATAATTAGGAACGACATATATAAAAATAAATTATTTTAAAAAATGTTTTGCTAATTAATTTTCACAGAGATAATTTTGTCCATGATTTTTGGTACCTAAGATTACAGATCCTACAGTATTTTAAAAAAATATAAAATGATTAGGGCGCGAAAACATCTTGTCATCTTATCCTTATTTTTTACAAAGGCCCACTCGATTAATTTAATATTACTCGGAACACATTTGGAACCGCTCATCATCATCATCAAATTAAACACTCCCTTCGCCGAAACAGCATCTGCACCTTCGACCTTTCCATCCCCGCGGCATTTTCAGACTCTCTCTTCAGTATCCTCTCCGCGAACAGAACATATGCTTTTCTTTTTTCTGATCCAGATGCACCACACGCAAGCCCTCAGGTGTGTGAAGTTTCGATGGGTCTTATGCGCGGTATCGCACGAACATACGAATGTATCCTACACCTACTACTGCGAGGCAGGAGCTTTAACGTGTGCGTGAGTGTATGTGGTGTATACCTGAGTTGTACCTAGCTAGAAGAAGAGAGGTAGGGGAACTGCACGCTCTACCTACGAGGTAAGACGAAGAGACGGAGGAGGTGTGAGAAGGAGGATGGTGGGAAGCTGGATGGAGGCGAAGGTGTGCGAAGCGGGGAAGTTAAGAGCTGTCTTCTGCTTTGCGGCGTTTTAGAGGGGCGAGAGGGTGGTGGGGCGAGAGGACCAAAGAAGCCCGACGGCGGCAAAGGAGAAGGTGCTCGGCCCTGCCGTGCCGCTGCGCCGATGATGATGACGGCGACGGTGGTGGTAACGGTGGTGGTGGTAATAGTAGAAGGTGGAAAGGGAGGAGAAAGAGAGAGACAGAGGAGACGAAGCGCAGGAGAGGCGAAGAGAGAGTCCTGCTCAGCGTGGACCTGTGCGTCGTTGCATGGCCGACCTGGAGACTCGCTCTCCGCAAGGTGAGACGCGCGGACCAAAGAGGAGGCCTCGAAGGATCGACAGGAATTCTCGTGAAAGCTGACTCTTCCTCTTTCGCATGCTCACGATCGCGCGCGCTCGTGTTCTCCTTTGGCCACCTCTATCATTTTTCTCTATCTCGCGTTCGACTCCAGCTTCTCTTCTCGTGTACCAAGAAGTGAGTGATCCATACTTTTAATCGTGAGGGATTTTCTGACTTTCCACAAAGTGCTGTTGGTACAGATCCGTCACAGGGGTGAGATCTCATTCATCATTTGTTGGTGAAAACACATCGTTCTTGTATATTGAACAGAATTAAAAGAGTGTGCTTATGTTCGAATTTGTTGAAGCTTCGAGTGAGGTACCTTAGATAAGAGTAAATCAAACTCGTCATTGGACATCTTCATCGAAACAACACTGAGACGGAAAGTGCGGAGTCGACACGTTCAGTCGTGATAACGTGTGCTCACGTCAGGGTGTTGCTTCTCTTATCGAGTGCACGAAACCAATCCCTCATATAGTCACTATTTCATGTGCGCATATCCGTCAAGAGAAGTCTGCTGGCATAGTATCAAAGCGCTTGATACAATCTGGTGTGTTTTTCGGCACGATATTAATTGCCTCGCGTTACGAGATCGATCGTAATTGTCATCAGTAGGATTTATGAATCTGTGTGTCTTTTGGAGCAATTTCGTGAAGTTGCGCTGCTCTACGGAAGGTGAACAGTGTGTGTTTTCTCGTTAAATCATCGATAAATTCGCCTGAGTGCGCGTAAGTGTGTACACATCGCTAGCTCAGAAGACTCGCGAAAGTAAACGTTGGAATTTCCTTTCGGAGTCTCTGCCAAGACAATCACGTTCGTTTCGTCTTGGATTTATTTTGGCTGACCACATGAAAGTTAAACTGAGGTGAGTGAGAGACACACTTTTACACTATGAATTTACGAACTCGCGCTGTCGATGCGCGCTGTCGATGCGCGCTGTCATCTTTACGCGCCAAATTGCGACGAGCGTGGAGTGTTTACCTTCGTAATGTGATTTTGCTGCGACACTGACCATAACACCGGCTCGTATATGACACTGTCTGTCACACATGTCTGACGTGTTTCGACTACCAATGATAAGATATTTAAATGAAAATTAGTATTTTAGCGTTTAACGCTAAACGTAATCGTATTATTCTTTTTTATTCATCACCCTTTTTTAAATTTAATAACGTACGAGAAATATATGTTAATGAAAATCATAAAGTTATAGCATAACAACCTTTTTCTTACAAAAATATTCTGCTGGACTTCTTTGAACATTTATTACTCTGATTTTTCCCAAATTTATTCATTCGATTAACGTAAACTCCTCGTGCAACTTTAAGCAAATAAGAAATATCTGTATCTCTTTTCAATACATCGACATGCCTTAACTTATCCTACATTCTTCACATTCTTTTCTTCAGATAAATAACGGTTCTGTAAATCATGTTTAAGTATCAAGAACAAATAAGTTTCTTCTTAGAACTGATCAGTTACAGTCTTCAAAAGATACAACAATTGCCTCTCAAGACTGAAACATGCCCATTTTCACGAAGATTTCAGGTATCACTTTGTTAAGAATTTCTAGAGATGACAGGTAGCGATAGTTGTGGGACCATCTTATGATGTAAGATTATCAGGTTTAAGAAACAAAAAGTGTCATTTTTCGATCGAAGCGGGTGCTTAATAATTCCATATCAGTTATTAAATAAACTTTTCAATTCTATGTACGCAGTTTATAGAACTAAAAAATGTATTTAATAATTGATATGGAAATACTATTAAGCATCAAGATCCGCTTCGAAAAATAACACTTCTTATTTCTTATTATTTACACTAATACACTAATCGGTCTAATATTCAACTTATCAGGTTTAATGTTTATATCTTATTCGAAAGTTATGTACCAATTATTTTATTCTTTTATAACTTAAATTCATATGTTTATAATTATAAAATATTTGTCTTTCTCTACACTATATTTTACTTGTTTATTTATTGAAATCGGTATTTAGAGAAATGGGTATTGTTATTTTGCTAAGTAGTTTATATATAGACATGATAAGTACGTAAAGAGGTAAAGTTTATGTATTGCTTACATGTAATGTGTCTTTCACTGTCCAAAGATTAGATAATTGCAGTGAACTCTGTTTTCATACATTACAGAGATACAAAAATTATTTTCAATCATCCGATCTAAATTTTCGTTACATATATTGCAATTTTAAATATAAATTCACAATTTTTATTAACTTATTATGCATACTTGAAGTTTATCAACACATTACAACTAAATAAATCTATCGTACAGATGTTATTAAATTCAAAATAACAGTTAACTAAGTTGAACTGATATTTCCCACGTTGTGACATATATTTAAAACAATACATACATACTTATCTATGTTGTTAAAATATGCTAAATTATAAATAATCCGCATATTTTGAAAATAAAAGCTTTTAGATTATATAGTCAATGTTTTTTAATGTTTTACTATGAATTAAATAATTAATTCAAATTTACATCAATACATGATCAAATTTAATAAGATACTAAAAGTTAATTCTATCAAAAGTTATAACTTACGCGTTTTATGACTTTTTATTGAAATTAGCATTAATTTATTATATATTTTAACATTAATTTATTCAATATTTTAAAATGTATTGAAAAAATAAACTATTGATGCATAATTTATAGTGGCATCAAAATTTTTCTACATGATACATATACAAACAAATGTTACATTATTAAACTATTGCTTTTATTATATAAAAAGACTAATCGTACAGTTTTTATTACATAATTATTATATAATAAGAATAGCCATTTTATATCGCATTCAGTATTAAGTGAGGCTGTCGAGCTCTACAAAGATAGAAAATTTTACCATTTTTCCGATGATCTCTTCACTCGAGCCTGATTCTCAATAGATGATTACTGAGAAGAATTTTTTCTGAGGACGACTCTAGTCAGACTCTCAAGCGTATGTATGGCCGTTTGTTGATACGCGACTGGGATCTCTTTCTCTCTCTTTCTATCTCTCTTCCTATCTCTCCGTCACTTTTGAAAATGAAAGTTCACGCGGGGCCTGCGAGCACGAGGAGTATACGAGTCTGGAATTTCTTCCTCAGGGCCCCTGCGGGACCTCCATGGCCTAACGTTCGCAGGATCGTTAGTATCCGCTGGAGAGTTGAACGCTGGGTTAAGAAGCTGCGTTGGCGGCGGACGCCTGTTTGGAAAACATCGACTGGCGAGCATGTGACATCTGCTAGCGCGCACCATTAGGTGTCTTTCAAGTCTCTTCGTTGGCCTGCTTCTCTATCGCTAGAGGCTTTTCTTTTTTTTTCCCAATACGCTTTCCAGCTGATCGACGTCAAAAGCCGGTTCGTCGGGCTGATTTGAGCAACGCATTTTTCACGATCGTTTCAATGAATCTTTAGAGAATTACACCCGAATGTATGAAAGTAAAGGGGAAGAAATATCGTGTAGGTGAGAAGAATGTACAAAATATATGAAAACATTTTTAATATATGAGAACATTTTAATATAATATAATATTAATTAATTTTTTTTTTCAAGTATTTAACATATATCAAATTATAACGAATCTGTAACTTTTTTCTTATTTTATTAACATACTCTCCTAGAGTTTATTTGTTAAAAATTGTATTCGTAATATTTATTTTTAACTGTCTTAAAGTTAGATTCTGCTAAAATATAAGACAGGAACACAATTTTATCATTACAAATACAATTCTAGTCTAAATCATTAACATTTCTAATTTTTCGCTTAATGACGTTCGATTCTTGGTAATGCAATTAAAAGCGCTCTCGTGTTTCTAATCAACTTCCTTGTTTCGGTCAAACAAAAGTACACACGATCACATCCGCATACACAACGTTTATTATAACAATGACGTCTTTTAGTTCGCCACGTCACGGTGGTTCGCCACATTTGGGATGTTGTCTTATAGTTATGCGTACATATGTATATGTACTGATTTAGCCCCGCGGAACCCAATCGGCGTTCCTGCGCAACTCGCTCGAAAAATATATTCCAGTTCTTCTAGCGACGTGCCTACTTTAAAACAAAGAAACACATTTCCTATGAAAGGCGCCTGCCTATTTTAGAAGTATGAAAAGAGTGCTGTGAATGCCATTGGAATACTATTAATCTCATTAAAATGTACCCGAAAACTACTACGCACAAGATCATTGCGATACGGTTTCCCTCCAGAAAGAAGTTAGTCGAGATTAACGATAACTTTGGCGCCATCGAAATTAATGCTGAAGACCTGATTGCATCATTGATTATGCACTGAACACAATTCTGAACTCACAATGTGGTCAGTATTTGAATTTCAATGTCGCTCAGGTCACTGACTCGGATTGTCAATTCTTAAAGATAATATTATAAATTTATTTATTTATTTATAACATTATAATATATATATTTAATATATATATATTATACATAAATATATATATATTCCTTTTTTTTACCATTTATGCAGTGTTCTTGATCTAATGTCAATTGCTCAGAACTAAAAAAGACCATAATAGTTTAAATATTCGGAACATCGGTCAAATTGCGATTTCAGTGGTGCAAGTAGATAATATATAAGTTGTTACATCTCATGCATATTATTTATGATGCTATCCAGCACATAATAATAATAGTATTAATAATATTGCTATTATCAATATAAACTTATGCAAAGAAATTTTATTAAATTTATTAAAACAAAAGCAACATAGAGAAAGAATATATTTACGTAATTGCTATAATTATTTTAAGAGGAAAGAACATGGTGCTCTCTAATTTCAATTAGAGAAATTACGATGTTGTACTTATTATGTTGCTTGCGTCATGTTTTATAACGGCACAAATTCATCGATTGGCTGCAGGTGCATAAATAACTTATGTAAGATCTTCGCACATTCTTTCTCGATGTTCTTCTATCGTTTCTAATTATCGTCGCAATTGTAAGATGATAACTTAAGTTCGCGTATGGCATTTAGTGTTATATATATATATATATATATAATATAATATATTT
>QKQZ01046473.1:0-21647 GCA_003595255.1 Solenopsis fugax
GGGCAGGCTCCTCGGCAGCAACGACGCCGACAGCTTCAGCAGCCCGCTCATCCTGCGTCGTTCTGCTCCCGTGTGCTCCTGGGCTCCCCGCCGAGATACGCTCCCCTCGCGACAGACGGACCCGCGCGCAAGCAACACGCGACTGACTGCGACTGACCCTCACGATATTATAGGTTCGGCTTCGATCCGCTCGGTTCGGCGGCTCGACACCGACTGAGACGCCGAGCGTTGCCGGAACGCTGCGCGCGCACAGTGCTGCCAACGCGCCCGAGACGTCATCCAAATATACGTTTCGACTTCACCGCCNGCTGCCAACGCGCCCGAGACGTCATCCAAATATACGTTTCGACTTCACCGCCGACGAAATAGGCGATCGAAAATATACCATTCAATTTTGAGAACCGGCGAATTGATCTGAACACTGACCGCGTTTCCTATTCTCGATCTTCTCGTCGAGTCTAACGGTACGTGCGTAAAACGAAAATGTTGCACGTGCGTTTACGCGTGTACGTAACCTCACTTTCATCCCACGCACGTGTGGTCGATGGAGTGACGTAAAGAGTTATGAGAGTAATGAGAGCTTCGGTTTAAGGAATTTTTGTCTGAGAGATTTGAATCTTGATTGCATATTTTTATTGTTTATTTTCGATATTAAAAAGAAAAGAGATATATTTAAATTCATATTCAGAAGTTTCAGAACGTACTTATAAAGATGTAAAGAAGTTAGCGCGCTTTTTTTGTCAGTTTAGCCTTGCTTCACGTATAATGAAAGATAAAGATAGAAGGACAAAAAACGCGTGTCCTCACGTGCACGTAACCTCTCACTTTCATCCTACGCACACGTGGTGCAGTGACGTAAAGAGTTGTGCTACAATATTATTAGAATATTATACAAATATTAAAAATTAAAATAATATTCCGAAAAATATTCAGTATTTTTAATATTATTTTAATATTATGGGAATATTGAAGTACAATATAGAGCTTTTATAAAATAAATTAAATTAAAACTTATTCAATCTAGATATCTTGGATACAAAATTTGTTTGCTATAAACATTCAATGTAATTTGCTTGTCTTTTAATTGCATTTATTTTTATTGGTCATTAAATATGAAATTCGATTTTCTTAATAAGTACTAAGATCAGTATTCATAGACGATTCTTATATTTAAAACCGTCGTAAGTATCATCTTAAGATGTCATCCTCCAATCAAGTTGTATTAGCATCTGTCTCTTAAGACATTACTTAAGATGATCTTGAAATAAGAATCGACTATGAATACTGGCCCAAGTTTGAGAGTTGATATCTCTAACATTTTACAGTTCTTGATTTTTTTTATTGTAAATGTACATCACTCTTTCAAACGCAGGTTTTGATTTGTGATTATCTTTCGAATTGTCTTTTACAGATCAATTTTTGTGAAATTATGGATGATTTGAAGAGTTCCGTTCTGAAAATTTTAATCTTGAAAATGACGATGGCGATCTGGAGGATAATGAAAAACTGAATAAAAAAGTAGCAAGAAAAAAAAATGAGGTAATGTGAATAAAACTTATTTCTTTGAAGTTTCTTGTTAGTTATCATTTATATTGTTTCTTTGAATTGACTAAACGAAGCAGAAAATTTGTATCAACGTCGTTCCACGCCACCCGGTATAATTCGAAAGAGGCGTAGCATGGCGCGATAAGCGTAATATAGACCTTTTATTATGGATATATAGGTGTGTACATGGAAGTTGCCACGATTTCTTCGTCTTTAGAAAATTACCAGACTAAACAGTATTCTTATCACGCTAAACACTGCTTAATATTTATCTACATACTGTACGCATTAGTTATTACAAAATGAACTGCATAATATATGCAATTTAATAATAATCTGCTCGATATTCTATTTTGTATATTTTATTTTATAAAATATACCATATTCTTTATGTTATAAAATCTAACATTTTAGAAACATTAATTTAGAGAATTTGCGATTAGGATACAAAGATTTCTTGGATTCATCTATTTTCATATATCTTCATATATCTAATATTTGGTTCACATATCTAATATACATATTTAATGAAATAAAGTGATTAGCAATTTATATCCTCCATAAAAAATTTATTGAGAATTTATCAGCGCGATTTCGTAATGCTATCGGCGAAGGTATAATTAACGATTTATCTCTTACGAAACTAAGTTGCGGATGTAGTGACATTGCTAAAACATGCTTGATGTCTCCTTCGTACAAAAACAAAAGAAAAGGAGTCGATTACGAAGTTTCATCATTTATTCTTACATAATTTCTCTATCACAGCCTCCGACGAGCGAGCGTTCGAAGGAACGTTTTTCTAAAATTGCCTTAAGAAACGCAATATCCCGTTTTGATTCGCTTTTCTTGTTGCAATAGATATGAGCATTAATTACTTTTATCAGTGAATAATACGTCAACAACTGACGCGAATCGCGTGCGAAACATTATGCAAGATAACAGAAAAATAGTAATATTTAAAAGCAATATTTGAGGCAACGTTTTTTGACGATTTTTCTCATTGTGATCTTTTCGTTAGTTGATGTATCTAGCTTCCGGATTGCGTACACCTGATTTCAAATGGGGGATTAGCGATAACGCGACAGCCGATTGGGATTCATAATCGTGTCGTTTTCGTTTCGTTTCAATTATTCGATTGCTGGCGATTATTCATTTCTTGAGTCAATACACGCGAATTGCAGGGGGCACATGCTGAGCCTCGGTTTCGTCTAGAGTCGTATCGATAACAGGCCGATAAGAGATAAAAATCTGTAAACAGAGCACGTGCCGTTAAAAATCGTAATCGTCGCGATAGTCCGTAATAGTCGAGAGTCGCAGTTTCAGCTAGAAATATGTCATATGTATCTCTGATAAAATGCGATGAATTAAATGTGTTTTTTTTTATAAATCAAGAAATTATGTGATGAGATATCTTATCAGTAAATATTGTTCATGTAATATTTATTAGTAATAACACAAAAAAAAAGAATATTCTTGTTTTGAGAATATCCTTATTTTCGAAATGTTAAATATTGAAAAGAGATTATATAGCATTAAACAAACATAATTTACATACATGAAGAAATTTTTTATAGTTTCATCAAGAAAAATATATGCTCATTATTCAATAATAATTTTCATGAATTGAAAAGAAAAAGTAAGAAAATAATATCTTCAAACTAAAGTGAGAATTTTTTTGTATGTATTATTATTATTAAAATAATCATATTGTGCTCTTTAGAAGACTATTATAATATTAAAATAAACATTTAATATTTTACTGAAATTTAATATCTATCAAATTTTTTAAAGAAGATTAAATTATATATAAGCAAGATTTTAATTTCTTGCTTATATATGAAACAATGGTTGTTGGAGAGATATTAGTGTTAATTTGATACTGTTTTTTCTGTTGTATATTTCAATAATTTCTTGTAATGTAGGTCGCGCAAAAAATGCTTTTGTAATTTCCGAGTAGTTTGATCTTGTTTTATCAATGATCTATAGTGTGATTCATAGTCTTCCGTGAAAAAGAATGTTTTTATTTGCTTTTTTCAGCATTTTAACTAACCGTTCCATCCTCCTGAGCCCACGTAAGCGTATGTTTACGCCAGTGTTCCGTGTAAGGTCGTTTCTTCTGCCCCTCGAGCGGTTTTGTGTAGTCATACTCATCAACTCTGTCCTAGAAATGAAATGAGCGTTCACGAGAATCTGTTTCAACTTCAGTCGGTTGAAATGCTCGTGATTAAGATTACGTGTACACATTTGTAAAATCACAACCGGAATTATTTGCTTTTATTTGCATTAATTACTTGTACAAATTTAACGCGTTCTAATTTTTCTTATTAATATAAGAATATTTTCCTATTTGAACCTTGTAGTCTTCCCTGGCGTGTGAGCCTCTCGATTCTTTTCGATTTTCGGCCGCGTATACGGTGTGCATGCAGATGAGCATCATGTTTTGCAGCTCCAAAGCCTCGGCGAGCTCAGTGTTCCAAATGAGGGACTGATCTTGCACCTAAAAAAAAACATTCAAAAGCACGATCCACATGTGCGTCTGGGTCTTAGATAAAGCGCTTTACATACATTATCGTCTTATGCAACGACGCCGTTACGCCAGCGACCGCAATGTAACGGTGCAATTATTCGTACAGTCATATCGAGCTATTGTTTCTATACTGTAAACCGAAATTTCCGCGTAAACTCCAAAAATTTTTAGATGAGTAATTACGAAACATCCATAAATTTGCGATTTTAGAACTTGTATGAACTCGGAATTCAAAAAACAAAGTGTATTTCCATAATAATATAGTCTTTATAATATACTTAATCTTATTTAATCTGTAATATAGCTTAATTTGTTTCGTATTTTCTTGAAATATGTTCGTCGTCGAGCAAATTTTATTTATGCATGTACTGCAGGCCAAAAGTTTGAAAATGTTTGCGATTTTCTACAAGGTTAAATATCTTGGTGAAAAAACCTGTAGAGAAATTTTCAAACACGCGTTTTAAAGAGCAAAGCTAGAGCTTTCAATCTGCATTTTTATTTTGTCTTTATGGTATTTTGTTCCTAAATTATATAAAATCAAAAATTAATATTTTTTTAATATATTCCATTTTTCTATTTTTTTTTTATGTTTTTGTTCAATGATGTTTCAACAAGCTATGACACTTCAAGACAAAAATATTGAAAAAATATCAATTTTCAATTTTACGTAAATTAGGAATAAAATGTCACAGACACAAAATTAAAATATGAATTTAAAGCTCTATCTTTAAAATGTGTGTTTGAAAACGTCTCTACGATTTTTCTTTTCCGAAATATTTAACTTTTCATGAGATGCGAGAAAATTGCAATCGTTTACATACTTTTGTTGATTTGTAGGGTACTTCATTTAGCTTTAAGTTTCTAAATTTACTCTTAAACAACTTTAAAATTAATAATGCTAAAGTGCGTTGATCAACATACGCATAAATCTGGCAAATCGCAGGTATAGAGACGAGACATCTCCCTGCATGCGCGCTGCACAATGTCACAAGTTCTGAATATCCCGCAGTATTTCTGCATCGTGCGTTGCATCTCTTCGCGCAGCTCGACAACGGGAACGCAACCTTTTGCATAACGGGTTGCATCGAAACGACAAATCGACTGCTCGCCAATATCCTGCATCCAAATCGTTTTTTGTCAACATGCATTTATATGCTAATTCGTGACTCGTAAAATATGGATCTTTATGGCGCGATTTAAACACGCAAATTCTCTTTTTCTTTACATACAACTTTAAGGCATAGGGTGTGGTTAATTGATGCTGTAAATGCTTCGAAGCATTTGCAGCATCAAATTAACCATTACGAAAAAAAATTACAAGAATATGAAAAAAATTATTGGTTCTTACTATTAAAGAACTTCAGTTTATTCTTGTAGTTTTTTCTATATGAAAATCACTTATTCATAAAAAAAATATATATATATATAAAATAAATAAAAATTTTAAAAAATGTAGAAAATTAATTATAAATACAAGAAAAATATATAAAAAACATGTGTGTAAAGTAGTTGCCAAAATATAATTATTTAATTCTGAAATAAAGAGATTCTTTGTCAAATAAATAAATATGATATATCATCGCGACATGACTCGAAATATAATGTTGAATTGTGAGGACGATAATTTGTAATACTGTGTCCCATTAAATTCATAACGGCAAAAAGTTTCCTTTCAAAATGTAGATGAGTGTTCTTCTGAGGTAGCCCGCATAATTTTTTTCTTACCGACGATAAATCTTCATGACGTTCACCAGGCCTGGCGATACAGTCGATCTGGTCGGCGATGGCTTTGCCGAAGACCACGATTTCCAGGAGACTGTTAGCGCCAAGGCGATTAGCACCGTGAACAGATGCACACGCGGTCTCGCCGGCTGCCCAGAGCCCTTCGATCGGTCTGTCCTCCTCGTTTTCTCGCGTTAATACCTGAAAAGGTGTTATTTATGTCGAAAAAATGCAATTACGGCGTCAAGTAACCGCACTGTTAACGCCGGTAATCATAAATTTGTCATCTATGTAAATGTATTTCTAGTCTGTGCAAATAATTGAATATCGCGTACTTACTTTTGTCAATAAAACGATTAAAACACATTAGCGATGATAATACATGGCTATTATCATTGCTATATACTTATTTGATTAATAATGTAATATATCTAAAATAATATTGAATATAAAATATAATGAAAATTTTTATATTTTATAAGATATATTTGAAATATAAAGTTTTACATAAAAATATATTGTATATGGATATATAATAGTGATTAAAATGATTGATTAAAGTCTTTTTCGGTTAAATATGCAAATTTAGGTTTCTTAATGTCGACTCGAATCGAATCGTTGAAATACAACTTTTAATTAACGGTAGAATTTTAAGCATACCCATACAGCACACCGTGTGAAAAGTTTTCAGAAAGGTTTCAACCTTTCACATTTCACGTGTAACACTTCTGAAAGAATTCTGCAAAATGTCATATGAAATTTTGCAACAGAAATATTTCTAAATTAACCTTGTGATATGAAATATTGCAATAGAAATATTTTCATTATATTCCATATAGTAAATTTTTAAATTAAGTTTCTTAAAATTTTTAAATTGTACATTTTTTAATTGTTCAGTCGAAACATTTCTCAGATATCTCAGAAAAATTTCGGTGCTGTATGATAATGCAGAAATATTATGTAAGAAAAATAGTATTGATTGTGTGATATAAAGTCATTTTAAATACATAATTTTATAAAATTAACAATATATGTGATTCGTATTTGAATTTATTTTAAATTCGAAATATTCGAATAAGGTTTAGATTCGAATTGTAAAGACTTAAACCCGAATCAAATCAAAGCTTACCCAATTCATATTCGAATAGTTAGCGCATTTCTAATATCGGTCAGTTAAAGATAATTATAATATAATAATATAGTGAAAATAAATTGCGTAATTATATTGCTTTTCTCACCTGTGCACGCCAATTTGTGGGTATACCGCCCATGTTATAATGCATCGTGGGAATCACGGGGATCGGTTGCTTAGTTACATCCACTCCGGCGAACACCCAGGCGAGGTGCGAGACTCCGGGTAGTTTCTCGTATATCAACTCTGGCGGCAGATGAGTCAATTGCAAATAAATATGATCCTTCTTTTCCCCGACACCTCTGCAAAAAACAGCGCAAAGCAATGAATTTTTGCTACAAAAAATATTATGTTCTTACGTAACGATATGTAACTCCTTCAGCGTAACTAACTTCCAACTTCCAGGAAGTCAGGATGATGAATAGTCTATCTAAGAGATTCGAGCCTCTCATCTACTTCTTGCTTATTTACTTAAATATATTGAGAAAAAAAGTTGTTGACTAAATTTTTCAACTTGATTAAATTTTTTCAATTCAAATGCTTAAGTTAAAGTTCAAGTATTTTATGTATTTAAGTTACATACATAAATACTTGAACTGAAGAAATTTAATCAAGTTGAAAAATTAGTTAATTTAACAAATTTTTTTCTAGATTTATCTCTAGATTCTAGATTCATTCAGATTTTTAAATAAAAAATTGACACGCAACAATAAGTTTGTCACAGTTACCAAGATTGAAGAAAATTTTTTAATAATTTTATCGCCTTTTTGTAGGATGTTCTAAGCATCTCTGCGAGTTCTCCATCCATTTTTTCTATTTGTAAATTAAATATCTATTTCATTTTTTGCGGAGAGAGAAAGAACGCGAATTAGAGTATGAAGGATTGCGCCAACCTTCCTTCCAGTATTTCAAGAGCCATAGCTCTCGACACAACGTCGCGGGAGGCTAGATCCTTAGCCACGGGCGCGTACTTCTCCATGAAGAACTCTCCCTCGGAATTGACGAGTTTGCCGCCTTCCCCTCGACTGCCCTCGGTTATGAGTATGCCGCTACCATAAATGCCTGCAGCGCAAGAAAGAGTTCGATCGATCATCAGTTAACAAGGCCAAATAAGGGAAAGTGAAGTTGTCGTCGGAGTATAGAATTAATCTGAAAATACCGGTCGGGTGAAACTGAAGGAACTCCATGTCCTGCAACGGTAATCCCGCCCGACACGCGATCGCCATGCCGTCACCGGTGCAGGCGTGTGCGGCGGTAGTAGAGAAGTAACATCTTCCGGCACCACCCGTTGCAATCACCTGCGAAATGGTAGCTGTCTATATTAACTTGCGTTAATATTGTTAAAAATAAAGGGCAATGAAGCTGCATCAAACAAAAAAGAAACCTAACGTTAATTATTAACTCTCCATGATCTAACGTTTTTTTCGCTGCTTTCCTAATCCAACTGGGTCACTGATGCTTGATAATGTTTTCGAAAGAGTTTTTGGGCTCTAAAAATCTGAAAAAATTCTAGTACACTCTTCCAACATTCTAGAATACAATTTCATAATTGTTTGCGTGCCCTAACCCGAAATGTTTTTCGCTTTTTTTGTATGTGTACGAGTTTGAGGTAGAATAATTCAAAATTCACCTGGATCTTCAAATCCCCAATTGGATGGAGGGATAAGAATAACATATATAATAAATTACATAATTAACGCATTATATACGTATTAATAAATAATTAATGCATTGTTTTTTTCTATAAATTAAATAAACAATAAGATAAATGAAATAATATATAATGGCTCTTATAGCCTTCTCTTACTGTATGATGAGCCCTAAATCGGTGCAAAAGTCCGGTCTCCAATTCCCAGGCGAGGATCCCTTTGCAGCATCGGCCGTGCATGAGCAGGTCGAGGGCGAAATACTCGATGAAATAATGCACGTCGTAGCGAAGGCTCTGACCATAGAGGGTGTGAAGCAGCGCGTGGCCGGTTCGATCGGCGACGGCGCAGGTTCGCTTAGCCTGTCCGCCTTTGCCAAATTTCAACGATTGGCCACCGAAAGCACGCTGATAGATCTTACCCTCTTCCGTACGACTAAATGGACAGCCTACGTTTTTTTAGTATTTTTATTTAATAAACATCATGTCCTAACTCCAAGTGTCATACGTATTTATAATAAAATATCATTAACGCACATATAATTTCTATATAAATATTAATATTTTAAATTGTGAAACATATATTGTATGTAGTTTCTCAATTAATTATTTTTGTAATTTATTGGATTTACCATAATTTTCAAGTTCGTAGACCGTTCGAGATGCTTCCCTCGCGAGTAAATGAATAGCATCCTGATCACCCAACCAGTCAGATCCCTTTACTGTATCATACATGTGGAACAGCCAATTGTCCTTCTTCTCTTCGGCGAACGCGGCGTTTATGCCACCCTGAGCAGCCACAGTATGTGATCTAGTTGGAAATAGCTTTGATACTACTGCTACACGATATCCTTTTTTACCAAGACCAAAGGCTGCCCTTAATCCTGCGCCTCCCGCTCCTACTATAACCACGTCATAACAGTGGTCTATCATAGGATAATTCTGCAAGTCAATAGCGTGAATAATTGAGCAACCAAGAAAATATGCTAATTGAAAATTCAAAATACTCCATTAACTGCTAAAACGTGCTAGAAGATTGAATACCATAAGAAAACATTTTAGTCAAAATTAAAATAAATCTGTATACCTTAGAAGGATACAATTGGGACTGAACGAATTTAATGATACGAAAATAATTATCATATCGAAAGATACGAATATAAAGAGGAGATGAGAACAAGTTTATATCCCTCTTTTTAATTTATATGGAGTATTTAGTTATTTATAAAATTTTAATAAATAATTTTTAGTAAAATGTACTTACACTGCCACTATCCTCCACGCCGCACTTTGCCTTTTCCGCTGGACTAACATTTACGTGAAAGCTTCGCGGATTTCTGATTGTTGCGCGAGATTGTCTCACAAATTTCTAAGGGAAAAAATTATTGTTCACTTCAAATTAAAAATGAGATGCATTTGGTATTAGTGTAAGATCTTACAAATAGTCCGCGCATTTGTATTAATCGACTGATCGACCGATGCATCTTGGCAAATATTTATTTGTTAGGTTCGGATGACAGTTTAACAACTGTCATGACTGATGAAGCTCTTTCAGCTTCTGCATAACTCATTTGTTAGATGGTGAAACAAATGCGAGAAATTTAAATATCTTTACCGCATTTATAAACTCGTTATAATATGTGATTATTTTTAATATTATGGCACAGAATTTAGAGAATTAAGATAAAAAGGGTTTTAATGTAGCATGGGTATTGCGATTCACAGTTTCCTTTTAAGAACTTGATGACAAGGCCTGTTTAATTCATATAAGCATCGCAATTTATTGCACTTGCAAAAATACAGTTTGGGACGTACATAATTTATGTCTATTGCATACAATTAGTTTGAAATGCATTCTTCCAAGTTAGATATCGAGTCAGTTTTGTTAAACGTTTATCGCAATGTTACTCTTTGGTATACGTTACAAACACCAGAGAGCCAACGTACGAATCACTCTTGTTAAAATTATTACAAGTAATCTTTGATTAGTACGACTTATTTTATTTAATCTACTTTCTCACAACTCATCCACAACTGTGAAAAAATAGTTTTCCTCTTTCTTTTTGGAATTTAAAAAAATGGGATGTCTAACAAAATGTATGAAAAATGACAGCTCGACAACTTCCTTGAATTTGAAATCTATGTCTTCGCCAGTGGGAATACGAGGAAAGAAGTCTCTATTTTTTTTTACTTGTCTCGCTTCGTATCCGAATCCTGTATATTTTCCGGGGGGTGCGTTCTTATATTAGTCCGGATTTTTAGCATGTATATAATAAATATTTTTTCCTTACCGTAACAAAGAATAAATATGAAGGGCCACTTTGTAATGTTGGACTGTGCGTTTCTATAGTTGCACATTTAATTCACTTATAATTAAATTTCCTTTCTCGCAATATGCGATTAAGATCTGTCTTTATTAAGATTAGATGGTTATCTCCAACGCGCGCATTGTCGGCATTTTGCATTTCATTATTCCTCGTTAGCGACACGTTAATTAAATGAACGTTGATGCTTGAATCGGCACACGATATTTATCTAAACGCTAACAATCTCCTAATCTTATTTTATGTAATCAATCTTGTTACATGACATTAGACACAAGAATCCTGTGAAGACTAGGCGAATTAAGCGAGTTGATAAAAATCCATTTTCGTATAATTAAACGTCTAAAGTTCATTAACTTGACGAAATATACATATAACTAAATGGCGAATATAAAGCATAAAGAAATTCTTTTCAGTATATTTTAATTCCAAAAGGGACTCGTTGTTTTTTCATGGTTCGCTTCTCACATACAAAAAATGGATTAAATATATAACAATTTTAAGAGTCGTTTTTATCATTCACACCTTTACAAAATATTAATATCGATTCATCTTAATTCTCCTATTGTTAACAGGGAACATACTTGCATGATTCTCTTCACTTGTATAAAAAGCTTATCAAAAAGTCGCACTTGTGAATTTGTAGAAAAAAGGACGGACTGCGCTCGGCGACTCTCGGTGTACATCATGTGTTTGTGACGAAAAAAAGAACGCTTATCAAATACATCACTAGACTACTCAAACATAGCAAATCGACGCATTGTCTACAAAGCGAACTAAAAGGTAGACTAAAAAAAATTCTTCGACAGTATAAAAACGCTATCTTGCAAAAATTGCTCTCGAAACTCTGAGATTTACAAAAGTCGTCTGAATTATATAGCGCTCTATATATTATCGTAATAAGGCAGTTAAATACATTGCCCAACAATCAGAGAATATTTTCAGAACGGGCTCTCGATCTCGCAAAATATTCTCGAAATTGCAAATTGGAAACTCTTCTCTTCGGAAAACATTGGTATCCTCGATCTCGAGAAGATTTCTCTCGAAATAAAAAGTTAGAATATACTCTTTTGTCCAAAAAATATCTTTCCGATAATATTTCTTCTTCGGTGCGTTTTTCTTTTCAAATATCAAAAAACATCAATACATGATGTGATTATCGACGACGCTCGGGGAACGATGTTGCGTTTCACAACGCGAGCCTTCTGACGCCGCACTCGCAGCAGAACTTGGCGGTTTCCGGAAATCGCTGACCGCACTCGTGACAGAACTTGGACATCTTGCATTTGATTGTCGTTTGAGTGGGTGACGTCTCGTTCCTTGGTGCGTCTTCGTCCAGGCGATCGATCACATCATTGGCGCTGCGTCCATGGTGCGAATATTTGCGATTTAAACTAGGGGAGGTAACAAATCGAACTGAGCTTTAAGCACGCGAGAACACGGAGAACGCAAAATGAATGGGCGATAACTGAAGACACTACAATTATTGTTACAAATTGCACAAAACAGTCATCAAAAAACAATCAAGTTGAAAATTTTAGTCAAGTCAACAACTTTTTTTTCTCAATGTAGAAAAGATAACACGAATTAATAAATTTAATTTTTATAAAAATGTTAAAGCTCTTTTAGAACGATTATATTGTCGTCACTCTAAGATTTATCTTCTGTTTAATTGTTACTTGATTGATCGATGAAGGCGAACGATGAAGATAAACAGCCACTTTAAAGACCAACCTGCTATAGGCAGAGTCGTTACTGATCTTGCTGTGATCCTGCGGCTTGTAGCTGTCGGGCGAGGACAATTCTTCGTCGCTGATCAGGCTGCCGTTTCGCTGTCTGTCACCACCGGGGCTGGACAGGTCGAAGGATTCGTTATTGAGGAAGGATCTCAGTCCGGGAAACGCGTTCTCCTCGAAGGACGTCATCAGCTCATCGAACATCGAGTTCGATCGCTTGACGTCTGGCTCCGAGGAGGAGATGATCGAGTTGAGACTGAGGTTGCTGCCGGACAGGGATGAGTAGTTATTGTTTCTTTGATTGAGATTCTGGTCCGACGACCTCTGGCCTTCGGCAATTCTGGAACCTTGAACCTTTCTCATGTCGCTCAAGGTCTTCCTGTCGGAGCCCGAATTGATTCTGGGCGCAGACGAGGCGCGGATAGAGTTGGATCGGTTGATTAGCGGTTTCGTATTTTTTAGTATGTCTTTGTCGAAGATCTTGCGCGGTCTGTCGGCGCTGACGATGCCGCGACGTTCGTCAACGTCGCGATGTTCGTCGACGCCCAGCGCCTTCGATTTATCGATAATGACTCGTCTACCCAATTGTCTTACGGGTTTTGCGCTCGCGGTATCTGTCGCATCTTTGCCCGTGAGATTGGGCTTCAGGAAGACCTCGCGCGAAATCGAGTTGGTCTCGGTGGAGTCACTCGAGAAATTGGACAAGAGGTCGTCGAACTCGGTGGGTGGCGCTATGAGGGACGATCTCCTATCGGAGGGAGGATATTTTACAAAGGCGGAGGAGTGCGAGAGAGGATAGAGGACATCACGAGTCTGTTGGAGCTTGGGACTCCCGATCATAGACTGATCGCTCGTATCCGACAGCAGGTCGTTCATCTGCTGCTCGGCCAGCAGAAAGGGATCGTAATCCTTGCAAGTGCCACTGAAATTAAAATTTGATTAGTGTAGCCTATAAATTAAATTTTTTTCTTTTTGTCGGGAACTTTCTTGCATAAAATAGCGATACATTGTGAATGAACATAGTGCAATATGTGCGATAATAAAGTACGTTTTGCCTTAAGTGATTCTACTGCAGACGAACTATAGAGACGTGCTAATCAGCTCTTCAAACATTGCGTGCATGTAAGCCTTGGCACGCGGTGCAAGATAATCCAACCTGCTTGCCAAACATAAATTATTCGGTGCCCTGAACTAGACTAGGATATGGGTAATTAACACCAATAAGATAGAATAAAATAAGATATGCACTCCTCTCCCCACACTGGTTCCACAACCTGGAACTTACGTTCTAGCCTTAAGTACGAGATTAAAGTCCGGCCTTCTGCGTACATAATTGCACCAGGCAGGACGTGTCTCCAGTTCAATTTTCCTATAATATTGTTGACACATTAACTACTTAACAACTATCTTACCAAATATACAGAAATGTGATAATAAAAGAAAAATCAAAAGAAATGATTCTACAGTGCGATCAGCAATACCGTACAGATTCTTTTACCAATTAAATTGCCAATTGAACAAACTTATAATAATGAAACAATAATATTACATTATGCATTGCAATATTTTATACTAATTAAATCTCAATTTATATCGAAGTGTTATTTATGCTTGACTAAATCTATATTAATTAAATATTCTAATATTCTATAGTACAAATAATATTAACGTTCTAGAAAATAATATTCAAAATATTCGACGACAACAACTCTATTTATAATATTAGTTTCCACTGCTTTCTACCTTCGGTTAATCAAGAATCGATTCAGGACAGGAGGGAGAATACGGATTCCAGGATTTCTCTTAGCAAACGTGTATTCCGCGTGATACGCAGGATAAAAACCAGTCAGTCTGTTCCGCGAGATCTTGGAGGTCCTCTCCCAGTACGATCTCTCAGAATCTTCCATCGCCTCCGCCGCGTCACTTTTTATATCAGGCAAATCCTTGGACACCTTGCTCCGTTTGCTCCTCGGTCTGATTATCCCAATGGTCTCTCGTTCGTAAGCGCAGTTCGCATCGGGCCGTCTGATGCTCGCGAGTTCGACAAACTCGACCGAGGATATCAGGGAATCGGTGCTGCCGCGAAGAAGATTCATTTTCTCCCTAATCCTGTGCTTCATCTCGACGGGATTGACCGGTCGCTCTCGCGCGATCCTTCTAGCCGCGCCGGAGGCGCGTCTTGGACAATTCACGCTCGCGTTCAGGAAAATCTTGTTACCGCGATACCGTAACTCCTCCTCTGCGTAGTCCGTCAACGTGACTGATGACCCTAAACCATTAGCATCTAGCGCATTACATTCCCCGACACGCGCAGTATTATCGCTACCGTAATCGAATTCGCTGTCTACGTTCTTCTTGCGCCAACCTTCACCTGTCGTAACTTCCGTTTTAATGATCGAACGGCCGAGGAGCCTTGATTTATCGTTCATGCAGCTGTTATCTGAATCCGTGTTGAAATCTGCCTTTTCATCTTTCGTGTTATTCTCGATATTTTCAAAATTATCAGAACTGAAGCCGTTCTCTTGAAATTGCCTGTTGCTCTTGACACGCAAAGGTGCACTCGAGTAATTAGCGGCAGCAATTTCCGAATTTTGCGGAAGCGAATACACTTCAGAGTTTAATCTCTTCGAATTTCTCTTAAGTCTTTTATTACGGAGATTGGTTAAACCATTTTCATATCTTTCTTCATTTATTTCAACATTTCTTGCACAATTTTTTTCTGGGCTAACATCCTGATAGGATGCAGGAAATGGTATTTCTTTGATATTTTCTGTTAGATCTAACGAATTGCGACAGCTATTGCTTTGACATGCTAAAGTTTCACCCTCAGGATTCGAATTATAATCAGCTTGATTATTGCTATTGTTTAAAGATATTATCTCATTCATGTTAGGTTGATCGCACATATTATTTTCGCATTGTGATATTTCGTCTTTAAAGATCAGATAATCCTGACTATGATTAATAAAATTCTTCTTCTTCGATACATTCGATGCAGTTGAATGCATTATATCGACCGACTTAATTAATTGATCAGGTTCGGATAAATTTTGCTCAATTTTCGTACTTTCATTAATTCTTTCATCCAATGCTATCTGTTGGTCTTCTTTATTCTCTTCATGAATACTTAGTCTATCTAATTCTGTAATATCAGCATCATCCATTTTCTCAATTTCGTTCGTATTTTCAATATTTATTTCTATTTTCTCAATGTTACATTCTGTAGCCTTTTCATAACTCGCTCTTCGCTTTTCTTCATCTCTATTATTTATATTAAGTTCTTCCGTTTTACATACTGCCACTTCAATCTCCTTATTAATTTTCCGATTATTTTCATTATTTTCATCATTTATTTTCAATTTCTCTACTGTACAGCTCACCACAGTGTCATCGTCTTCTTCATCTTTAATACACACTTTTAATTCTTTCACTTGTTCAATCTTAATTTTTTCTTCGTTTACTGAGACTTCTTTTTTCAATTTCTTTTGATCAAATTCACAGATTTCATCTTCCCTATCTTTCAGGTAAAATTCTATGCGAGGACTGTGCTTAATCGGTTTCCACTTGCTGTGAAAAATCTCGGACGGAAGATCCTCAATATCCTCCGAATCTTTTATCAAGTATGTCTGATTCAAATTCTGGATACCATTCAACCATGTGACATCATTTCCGTCCACTTTATCAATCTTACAGTCTTTCGATTTGTCGTCGGTTCGAGTAAAGTTATTTTCTGTAATTAATGAATTTTTTTCTATCTTATTTCGAGTTTCACTTTCTTCTTCTTCATCACACAATCGATCGAGATCGAGCAGCTGAAACTCTTGCGAAAAATTATGATCAACAACAGAATCATTAGAGTGACGATTATTCTTCTTACGACTGATCTGCTTCCACGTCACTAATTGATCATCTTTTTGCGTGTCTATACGTATTCTGCACGGCTGCACAATCATTCCTAGAATTTTATCATTCACGGCGACATCGTTGATTCTCGGATGACCCTGACTTCTGGCAGAGACGATGTTTTTCTGCATTCTGGCGGAACAGGTTTCTCGATTTCTCGCATCGTCGTTTTGAACGCGTTGAAAGACCGTTTCGTTTTGGCAAAATTGTTTTCTGGAGGCAAGCGATGATGCGATCTCATTGGAAGAGACCGGATCGTTAATCCTGAGTTTCGCAGGAAAATGAAGAGAACGACGGGAAGGATGAATGGATCGAGAGGACGTTGATGTCAATAGGGAGTCGGGATCTTCCTCTGGCCTGAGGAGATGGAAACAGGATCAAGGGCATGTGCCTGATAGTCATCAGGAGAAGGTTGTCGGGGTTAAGTAAGGAACAATTTTATGAGAAAAGATAATTGAGCAGGAAATGTTAAAAAAAATGTGCACTTATGCTTTTAAAATATTTTAAGTGTTTTTCTTGCAAAATCAAATTTGAATATTTTTGCACATTTAAATTGTCTCGATTATTGTCAATCACAATTATGTGCTTCTAAATAGCCTCATCCTCTTTCCTTCTCCTCATGGATAGTACTAAATATAGGTCTATTGTCTATTCTATACTTATTTTATCTTATACAAGCCACATAGTTTCGGCTTTCCATATTTTATATATAAATAGATTGATCAAAATCTCACCTATTTATACGATCGGCAAGACGCGACTTCATAGGTCCAGACGAGGTAGGAGAATCCTTCAATTGCCCAGGACGAAGTTGTCTCCTGTAAAGATATGTCATAAGATAATCGGGCGCCAAATCTATTAAATCAAGAAATTTTTTGTGCCATTATTTGCATAAAAGATTAAGAGAAAATTACGGACGCGACATTAAAAGAATATATCAAAAAAGAGAAGTGTGTTATATTAAACTCAAAAAGCTCGCGAATTTTTGTATCGTTTTTTTCATTTTCCTAAACACACTTATTTAAAATATTAAATTGAAAATAAGCAATTTGGTGTCTTTAAATTTTTGAACAGTCCATCAAAAAATTTCTTACTTTTTATTTGTTACACTACATTATAAGCGAATAATTATTGCAAGTTGTTCTTTTTCTATACGCGAAGAAACTCAAAGAGAAATTTGTCAGTGAGGAAAGCTTGAGAATCTTACACGACGGCAGGTTTCTGTTTGGCAGGACTCTCTCGATTGCAACTGACGCTCGAGATACTCTCCTTTGGTTTAACGAGCGCTGGCGATGACACTGAAGTCTTGGCAGCCTGATTCGCCATCGAGCCCGGGCTGTACTTTTCACGATTGATGGCTCGTCGGTTCTTCAGGGCCGGCGCCCTATACCTCATACGCGCCTCTAATCGCTCCTTCGCCAGATTGGTCGCCGGACTCACCGGCACCTGGGTGACTCTGTCTTTGCACCAAGCTACATGACGATCATAGGCTTTGATGCCGAACTGACGGTTGCACGTAGGACACGTGCCCTTCTCGTTGGCGCGTGTCGGGGCGCCCGACGAGTTCAGCGAATTGCATTGCTTAGAGGAGTCCATCTGGAGGGACAAATATAATACATGGAAATTTATTTAGAAACAAAAGATACAAAAGTAAAAAGTAATTGTACAATAAATTGTAGAGGAAGGATGGCGGTCATGGAATATATCTGGAGTGATGGAATATCATGATATTTCGTATAATTCTCGTTGAGTTCTAAGAGCAACCGTTAAAATTACTTCGTCACAGTCTATTTAGACATTGTGGGATGGTTACTCATTAGTGTTCGCTGTGTTTTTATAAAAGCTGAATTTCAGTTTTGAAGATAGCAGAAATTTTTACAGGTGTATATTTTCTATAATAATAATTTTAAGAAGTATGTTACATATTAATTTTTTAACTTTTAAAGTTTTAAGTTTTATTTAAAAACATTTTTTTTAAATAAAATACATTTTATGAAATGTTCGTAAAACCGTTTTGTGGCACTTATTGGTGTGTAAAATTTACGAAAGGATCATTAATTTATGTATTCCACAACCCCCTTCTTTCCTCTATAAAACTGATAATTTATTATTTTTAATGTGAGAGTATATTCTTTCTTTTCTTTTCTTATCGATTTGATGTACCAACATTTATTCAAAATTATTCAATGTAAAATATTTACGAGAAAGAAAAAACTCCTTTTGAAGTAATCAACATATAAAGACTTACGACTTCGCCGCGCGCTTCGCGGATCGTTCGCAGGAAGTCGTCGTGGGTCTTCTTCCAGGAGGATCTGGTCGTTCTTTCGTTCTGATGATGTCGCCGGACCTCCTTAGGCATGAATTCGGCCAACTCGGTGCCCTGGATCCTCTGCTTGGCCGAGTCGAAAGGCTTGCGCTTCTTGACGGCGGCACGCTCGCATATCCTCGAGTGTTTCTCCAGCGACTGCGGCAGGAAGGTCCGCGCGCAAATCGCGCACGGCAGCAAAATCGTCGGCGCATCTGCGGCCATTTACACGGTCCAACAATTAGTGGGCACTCGCAACTTAAACTCCGCGCAATAATAGTAGATGTTCCATATACGTATAGATATTTTCTTTTTCTTTCTCTGTGAGGCCACGAACTCCGATCTTGGTCGCCGGTTGCGTCTATTCGTCGTCAAATTAACCGAGATCGTTATTCTCTCCGCGATTCAAAGCCGTTGTGCCTTTGACGTACGACGTGATACTTTCTTTTTGCCAAACACGAAGATTGATAAATACTACATTTTCATTTTCTTTTTTTTTTAATGTCCCAGTATACGCGATACTGCGGCATTTATCACCGGCTAATACGGAGATCCGATATTCGATCTGACTCACCCTGTGCTAATCGCTCTGACAAAGGCCACGAATCCGCGGATAATCGATATTTTCGCCGACAACAAGTCGAGAGATCGCCAAATATGACGACAGATACACGTCACGTAACGAAACGCGCGCGCATCATATAGAGACGAAACACGTGTATGTCATCGTAATTCATTTCATTGGCGATTAACCAAATCTAATTAAAATTTAATGTTCAATTTTTATATTTTTTATATTTTCCGAAATAAATACATCTCTCAAAATGCATTCTACAAAAGTCCCTTTTTACTTATGTTCCACACATAATACCAGAATTAAGTTAATATATTTTTTAATTAAATTAAATTAAAGTTAATAACTCAAAATTAATTTATTTACGTTAAAAGTTACATAAACAAAAAATTAACTAGTTAAAGATTACTTTAAGATTAAGTAAAGTTAAATTAAAAGTTAAAAAGCGTTATTCATATTAAATTACAAATTCGAAATGTTTTAAAGTTAGATTACTCAAAACAATTATAATATGGATCATCAAATAACTTTAATATTTTGTTTGTAAATTAAATCCATATAAAATAACAAAGAAATATTTTTTATGGGAATGCATTTTTTCTTTTATGATTTTTTTCGTTTACATAGATAAATTTTTAACTTGGGAAAAAGTTAATAAATTAAAGTTTATGGTTTCAGAAATAATTAGTTAAAATTAAAAATTAAATCATTAAAATTAACTAAATTGAAACTTTATTATTTAACGTTTAATTTTTTAACTAGTTACTACTCAACTCTGCATAATACATACACATTATACTTATTATATATGTTTTTATCTTTCCAAGCATTTCATTGATTTTTATTTTTCATTTAATACTCAGCTTTCTCGTTATGTAATAATATTTATATGACATTCGAGACGAGAAATAAAATGTACTATAAATATGCTACGTACTTTTACCTTTTAATTTTTCCTTAAAAGTATATTGATTTTGTTATCCTGAAACCTGTAAAATATGTAGTAAAGATATCTGGCTGATATGTCACGTACAAGTGTAAAATAATTCTTGAAATAATGGTATATTCCTCAGCTATTAAAACCGCCGTGATAGATTTTTAACAGCTGTATAATGTGCTATTATTTCAACAATTACTTTATACTTTTATGTCATATATCGGACAGATGTCTCAGTTTACCACATATTTTACAGGTTTCAAAATTACGAAATGATTACATTTTTTAGGCAAAACTAAAAAATGAAGCAAATAATTTATTGCTTGTCATTTCTTGCTTCCGACGTCATATAAACACTATTGCGTCGCGAGAGAGCCGAGCCTTAAACAGATCTTTGAACATACATTCTACAAATGTTACATATACGTTTGTTAAATACATTTTTTTTTTTCTAAGCATCCCGTCGCATAATTTCGTTTTTGTTCCTTCCCGCGAAAAAAACGCGAGACCTCGGAAACACTGTGTGACGATGCAGCATGCCGCGATTTGAAGTGTAGGGTATCTAAATTGCAAATTGCACTTTCTTCGATCGCCGCGGGTATTGCGTAACGACTAGCTACAGTGTTCTCTTCTTGCGAGATCACTTCGAGAGTGCCCCAGTTTATTACGAGCTATGCGCTACGAGATAACATCTCTATTCAATAAGCCATTCATTTTTATAAAAGACGACGCGAATCCTACGTTTCCTCTCCTACGGAAATTTCAACGGAACGCACGGATCGAGTCTTGCGACATTTTGCGTATTGTGTCATCGATCCAAGAAAAGTAATAACAAATCATTTTTTCCAGCACATCGCAACATACGAGATCGCGAAAAGTAAATAAATTTCCGCTTATGTATATGTATGTGTGAAGCTTTATTTACTTTCATGAGACTTCCATATCTTCATATTTGATAAAAAAATCTATTTTATCATTTTTTTTTTTATAAAAAGAGAACAATGTCCGGAAACTTTCTCCCATTCCTGTTAATTCACCAAACAGCACTTTCGCACGTTCGAAGTAAGCAACAAATTCAAAGTAATCGAGAAATAGAATCATCAACGCCCGCGCGACGCGGGGACTTCTGCAATACCACGGGTGATTTCAATCGCGCACTCGTTAATCTCGCGCGGTTTTTCATCCGCGCGATCGAATCTCACGTCGAGCGGATACTCTCGCTTTCTCGGTGCCAGGGTAAACGCTGAGAGAGCGATTCTCAGGTGCGCGTGGCCGCGCGGACGCACCTGCGGCGGCG
>QKQZ01046478.1:0-25586 GCA_003595255.1 Solenopsis fugax
CCCACGAACACGCTGTTCTGGCGCAGCCTGGCGGCCGGCCCGGCGGCCGAGACGCAGCTCACCTGATGCACCGGATGCTCCATGCAGTGGATGTTGAACTTCGAGTAGCTCCGGTGCTGCGAACAAGAGGAAAGTCCCGGCGAATTCTGACGGATCTCTGTTTTACTGCGCAATCTTCGAGACTTTCGCGATTTACGACGGCATCGTCACGACGTTATACTCCCGCGGCGAGAGTTAAAACGGCAGTCTGACAAATGTGCAACGCGACGTAAAACTGAAATCTTTTTATCGATTTTATGCGATGCGGTTACAAATATAAGATATATGAGCCAAATAAAACCAACTTTTGAATATATCACTTAAAAATGAGCTTTAAACTTATCCTGAGTATGCTTAAAAATGTATCATAGGAAATAGATAAGAAGGACTAAGGAACTGGCAACAAAAGCCTTTATAGTAACAAAAATTTATTATGAAGTGGATATATGAGCCGTTTATAAAAGTTTCCAGCAAATTTAAGTATATATTATTGTATGATTTATACTATTTATAATATTTCAATTTAATATTATGTACATAATTATTCAGTTTCCTATTAGAAAATAACAAAAATATATGTATCGATTTTTTGGAATATGTATATTTTTTTAAAAACAACATACTCAATAAATAAAGCCTACTTATGTGGCCATTGTTATGGCTACCACTATTCATTTGTTATCTGTGAAGCTCGCACCAGAAGATAACGATTTTCAATACTTTTAACCCGTTGAGGTCACACTTCCAAATAATAACATAACGGTCACATGGGGTCCACTGGATCCCCTGCACAAAATAAGTCGCCATTTGCCAGCTTTTTGATATTTCGTCGCAAAATTTTTACTGGTCATACCTTGAGATCTGTTCTTTATCATCCAATATTTTCTTTTTAATTAGAATTTAACATAATGAAAAAATTCAAATAAAAAAACTGCAAAATTTGACTTTTTTTACAAAAATATTCATAAAATTTTTAATTTTTGAGATAATTCAATAAAAATTTAGGAGTGTATTCTCAAGATAGTATACTTTCAGATAAAAATTAGTTTCATAGAAGGTTTTGAAAAAAGTACATTTAATTTTGAAGTTTGAAGTGCTCAATTTTAACAAAAATCAAAGAAATGAGTTATAAGACGCAAAACAGGGTAAATACATTTTATTTCTTAAAAAAATATTGAATTTTATTTATAAAAGTTAACGTGGGGTCTTTTGGACCCCTGGTGACCGTAACGGATTAAATTTTGAGAAGCTAAAATTGCACTCAAATAGTTAAAAATTTCCAAAAATTAAAAGATTATAATTAAAAGATCAAATTAACCCTTAAACACATTAGAGAGTCTGGGAGACCTTCCTGAAAAAACTTTACTTCCGTGTCATTTTATTTTAGTTGAGCAATGAAGTTAGTCAATCATATCGGTCAATAGGGGAGACTTCAAACTTTTTTTCCACCTAGCTCGAATCTTTTTTCTCATTCCGTCTTCACACAGCAAGCAATCGATTTTAGGAGGATTTCCAGCAATGTGTTTAAGGGTTATAAATAATTGTCATGTTTAACGGTAAAGTATAAATTTTAAGGAATTTTGGTTTTATGATTAATAACTATTTTTAAACTTTTAGAAAACAATGTTTACTTTCTTTTTTAGTTTTCTGACTCTTGAAAATTCTTTATCTCATATTTTTTCACTAATTCAATCATTCGCAAAGTAAGTTATGAATTTCTTTATCTCATTTTTTCTTTGATCATAACTTAATATCTCATTAATTATTTTAAAACTTTTAGAAGATAATGTTTAGTTTCTTTTTCAGTTTTTTGCTTCTTGAAAATTCTTTATCTCATATTTTTCACTAATTCAATCATTCTCAAAATAAGTTATGAATTTCTTTATTTCGTTTTTTCTTTAATCATAACTTAAAATCCCTTTAATTCTTATATAATGTAATTTTTATTATCAGATTTGTTACCTTTACATTCATTTTGACATCACACTAGGTTTTATTAACACTCTGGCTCAATCCATTCTCATCATCGAACGACGAATAGATATTTTCTCAATCTCATATGTGCGTTATTAATATTTATTTTGTAATTATGATATATTCGCTATCATATCGTTAAATTATCATAACTCTAATTCCATTTCTTACATAGGTTACATCGTAATTTAAATTTTTACAATCAACCCTGATGAAAATTCTGTATAGTCGAAGCGTTCGAGATTTGATATCGATATTATTTGATCTATATTATGAAAAATAAAGATGATAACATAAATAATTTATATTATTTTGCTCGTTATTAGTTTTTCCTTGATTACGTTTAGTTCTTTTGTTATATTTTATTCCAATTTATTTTTTATTCGAGTCTTATTATATATTCATAAACATATAAAAAGGCCTAACGTCAAAGTTGAAAGTTTTCTTTTTATACATATATTCTATTATGGAAGATATATTTTATTTTTGTGATTGAAATAAAAATTTTATTCTCACCAAATTTATTTCAATGTATATTTAAAATACACGTTTAAAAAAATAAAATAAATTAGATGGACCTTATTTGGCTTAGGTACCTTATACGTTGTAATACCGGGAGATAATGGTTGTTGGACATGATCCCTGATGATAACTCGGATGGTTGAGAAAATTAATGCAGCGATAGATGTCCTCGACAATCAAGCGTACTATTGACATTACAATTAAGCGGCTTAAGTGCCATAAGTACGCGACCCGTAATTGAGTGAGTATATTGAGTCAGATCCATTATTACGTTTAAATCTCTATTCTCGTTTACGCGACTACAAAAAGATGTGATTTTTTTTTCTTTTAGTGAAACGCGATACGACTCTCGAATAGTCCACAAATATTAAATCCAATAAATGTTGGTCAAACTATGGTGGTGTTCCCATAGAGAAACATTTGGACCGGGGTTGTATAACGGGATACGTGACTGGTTGTCTGTCGGTGGAGATATGTATTGGGCGGACGTGACCTGACGGAGGCGCGTGTGCCCGTCGGACACGTTGACATGATTTTCTAGTAGACGCGATGGCAGTTTAATGGCCGTGGCAGTATTGTTGTGATAACGAGGGGAATTTGTTTTATAAAAGCCTCGAGGCCAGCCGAGATAATATTGTTCCTTCGTAAATGAAGTTTCCCAACGCGATCGAAGTTTCTTCGTGCCAAAATCGGGTTAAAACCCCATTCTGTTGAATTCTATTACAACCGTGGGTAGGGGATGGAAGGGAGAGATTGCGTTACAAGATTTCCTCGTGGAACGTAAATGGGACATCTTAGGAGTCTTAGGGTTTGTGATACCGCGCGCTAACGGTTAAGCTCCGCTGAACTATGTAGCTGAAAAGCTGCAACGGGGGAAGTCCCTCGTGCGCGGCACACACGCCACCCGCGCTGCTCGCGATTTTCATTGCGAGCCGCGTGGGTTATACCACGTTATCCACGAGACGCCGAGCGTACGTACGTTGCTATCGCGTTGTATATTCCAAGACGCGGGTGCTGCATCTTCCGAGATTACGGGTGTCACGGGTCTGCTGAAAGGGCAAGGATGATGCTGCATTTACATGTATTATGCAAAAGCAGGATGGAGACGCGCGCACTCCACCGCCGCCAATGCTTCACTCAATTTCCTTCGCGATCCTCTGCTTCGTGAAAGTAATTCAGCGCGGGTCGTATTAGACAAACAGAATCAAGTGTGCCGATAAAACATCATAGCGCAGGTAAACGACGAAGTGACGAGACGGGATTTTTTATCTCACAATTTTTCGAGAAGCGACGAAGAGGCTGCTCTCTGAATTTGAATCAGTGAAATCTTTATACTAATCTACAGTGCTATACACTGAGAGAAATGTTTGGTAAAATCAACCAAAGTTTGGTTGAATAGTGATCAAATGAATTTTATAGTTATAATTACTAAATATATGGTTGTTTTGATCAAACAATTTGTAGCCTTAACCAAATAATTATTTTCATACAACAAATTACAAAAAGTTTTGTTAAATGTAACTAAGTTTTTGGTACCAGTAACTACAAAATTCATTTGATCACTATTCTATCAAACGATTTCTCTCAATGTACTTATAACTGTGATCGATCAGTGATTATTCACTGTCTTTCAGTGATTCCGCTTAAGAAGTGTATTATCACTGATCTCACTGATTGGAATTAGTGTATTATCATTGAAAGGCAGGTGATATGTCACTGATTGATAGTTATAAGTATACCACTGAAATCAGGCTGTTCACTGTCTTTCAGTGAATAATACACTGATTCCGATTTAGAGAGTGCGATTTTTCTTCTACGGTGTAACCGTTTGCGTCTGCAGCGAAACGAGAGACGGAGAAAGAGGGAGAGAGAGAGAGATTTGCAGAACTAATTACTCAACTCCTGAATCATACGATTGGAGGAGGCTTGGAATGAATTCCCGCGATCCTAATTATCGGAGAATGTTCGAACGTTTGGGCGTGTACGAGATGTTCGGTCGCAATGAAGTGCCCCCCCGAGCACACATCGAAATTTGCTCGAATATATCTTCACAATTTATCTGACCCTGACAGCCCGTTTGTCATCATTAACTTGGCGCGTGATTTCCGATCATTTTGCTATATTTATGGAGCCGAAGTACAACCAAACGGAATGCCACCGATAATGATATCGCAATTATTGCGTGGCATTTATCACGGCGCGACATGACCGAACGAAATGCGACAAAATTTGTCACATTTCGCTCACTTTACTTGTGTTATATTAACGATATATATATTTCATCACCCTCTTTAGCGGATATCGTGCTGCTACAGCTACTTGACGGGAAAATACGCCCGCGAGAGATTAATTCGTTCGTACGATCGAAAGTCGCGCCGCGAGCTCCCTATTGGTGGCTTACTTCCTCCCTCACCGCAGCTTCCTCATCAATCATGAAAATTGCGCGAGACAGCGATATCGCTTAACGCGACTGCATCGGATTACGGATCTGGGAACACGTAATACACACACACATACACACACACACACACACAAGACGGGATAATATCTCCCAAACGAAAGTGCGTGTAATGTACGGCACGACATCGCTTTAAGGCTGTGATGGAACGATGTAACAGAGAGCATACACAGAGCACACTTGCGTATAGAGAATGACAAATTGCAGGTTTCGTGCGCAGACGTGTGCAGTTCGACATACCGCTTCATTATACAGATGCTGCCCTGAATATTCCATGTAATATCACACCGTTATTCGCGAGCATTAGCATAATCGTCGCATCTCGTAGAGATGGGGCTATCAGATTGGGGCTCTCGGTGTAATCCAGGAACTTTGACGCATCGAACAATAATATATTATGTAGGTTATCGTGCAAATACGACGTATTATTCCTGCGACTTCCCAACTTCAACGTGGGAATGTAAATTACTAAGCTCGCGACGATGGATGCGAGGATTTATGAATATATAAACGCGCGAATATGTAGATTTAAAAGATCCGTAGATTTATGGATGTATTCTGGAGTCTACTTGATCAGTGGGAGGATATTCGTTTGCACAGAGCGGAATATGCATGATAGACAGTCGGCAGTGATGTTAATATGCTAGAGACCGTGTGTGCACGCGACACAAACTTCCCTCTAGAGGCCGTAGAGCCCCTCTAACCGCGGATTGTAATCCACTTCTCCTGGAAGCTCACCAAGTACTCAAACAATTTAGAGAACAATAGTAAATCCATTCGCACTCGATATTGCAAATGGACAATCGATCCTCCTTTTGGGATGTTAAATCGAATATTCGGAAGATCCCGAGCTGGGAATCCCCGAATCCCACGGTAAACTAGACTTCGGTAAATTCGTCTTGACGATCGATGATCCGGCTTTCGACGATTCGCAAGTACCTCTTGTAACTAATGGAACGAAGTCTCACCAATCAAGGACATTCAGAACGATGCTTTGCGAACCAGGACATTTAAACAGAATTACGCCAAGTATCTTGAGAGAAGTTTTCATTTAGTTTCATTAAAGAACCCTCGCCAATCGGCGCGCTGCGCGTCACCTGATGTGCAACATTGTTACCGCCTTTAATTTTCCTCGCATCACGCCAGAGACACAAGTTAATTTACATCGTTACACTTGTTAAGCGCTCGTTGTTATCGGCACTCTAAATTACATTTCTACAATCTTCAGACTTCTCGCTTGTTGTTCGTCGTGTTTTATGTCGTTGCGGCATTAATATTGTGATTCAGTCGTACGTATCCGCAAATTGAAAATAGCTTTAAATCAACATCTCTCGGATACACAGACCATGGTGCGCAATTAGCGTTTTTAATTTTCCAGAAAAATAAAACAGAGAGAAAACCGAGTTGTTGCCGTTTTTTCCGAGAAAAATGGAAAAACGACTGTAATAATGAAGTACTAGCTCTTCTTAATTTTCCGGAAAATTAAAATTGAAGAAAAAGTTTTTTCATTTTATCTGAAAAATACGGAAAAATACAACTGTGATCAAATGACAGCAGACTTTAATCATGAATTCCCGAGTCGAAATTTTACTTTTACTTTCGACCTCAATTAGACCTTTTACGCTTACTTTCGACTTCAATTAAATCTTTTATGTCTTTCTCAATGTATTTTGATATTTAAAACACTCAAATAAACCTCTTTTGAACCTATTGATTTTAAGATGGTCTTTGTGGAGAGTTTCAAGAAGTTTAACGAAAGCCTCAAAGTGGAAAATTTTCCGATAACTACTATTTTGAGGCATAAAGTAGGAGCTCAAAAAATCCGATTGAGGTCGAAAGTAAAAGTAATTTTCCACTCAAGTTACTAAAGCTCTTAAATGTGAAAGAAATCTTAAAACATATGTCCTCTACTGATATAGAAGACAATAAAAAAAAAACAATATAGTAAAAGTACAGTAAAGAAAAAAAATTTTCCCCACAATTTCCGAGAATTTTTCCGAATTAAGAACACTATGCGGAATTTTAAGATACGCGATTTGTCCAATTCGGTAGAATCGAGGTCGGCATATTTCTGACATGGTAAACGCCAATGCAATCGAATGTTTCCGGGATTGAATTACCATGGACGCAGAAATACATATTGGCAAACGGTGATTCCCATCTGAAAGTAATTGCTCGAGGCTCACGAACGCGAAACGTACGTCCGTGTAACGTCCAGTGCACATGCATTCCCGTCTCTGTACACGTAGAAGCAAAAATCTTCTGTTTTATACGCAACAAAAACATTTTAATACATTTTTTACATCACGTTCAAACAAAACTCGGAATTATTTCGCCGCGTTTGTACACGAGTGCGATTAATTGACGCGATAAAAAAAATAGTGTCAATATCGGAAAGCAAAATTTTACACGGAACAAATGGATAAATAACTATAGCGAGTTCGTCAAAACTTCAGCCAGTACGCGACGAGTTTATCGCTTCTGTAAACTCCGTGTCGAATCCCGTTTTGAACGTTTCGCGTCGTGCCATGTAGTTCTTTGTGCAGGTAAATCCAATACCGATATATGCGATTGACATCGCGAAATATTCGGCACATTCTATATGCCGATAAAGGTCGATTTCAGACACAATGCGTTATTCGCTCAAAAACATTTTTTTCGAAGTCGTGCTGCATAAATAATAAAATGCACGCGTCACTGCAACAATATCGTAAAAAAAATTTTGTCACGTAAATGCGGTACATTTATATTCGTTATCAAAAATCTCTCTCCATGGAATTGTAAGCTTAATTCTAAATAAATGAAAGATGATCCGATAAATTTTCTCGTTTTAATCTAGGTTTTATTTACGTGGTTTGTTTGGAAAGAAAAAGAGAGAGAAAAACAATTCTGCGAATGTGAACATACAGATAACTGAGGAAAAAAAATTATTTGCTTGATTTTGTTGCGCCATCTTTTATAATGTCATCGGAGAACTTTTATTTATATGCGTGTATTTCAAATTTAATATTTTGTATACCGATTAATTATAGTTTTATTTAAGTCTGGTGAGCCTTTTCAAAGAAAGAATGATGAAGAATACTCCGGGCTCTGGGTTTGACATCGCTCTTCCTCTTATTTTGTTTTTATAAGATCTCGAACCACTGCACCTTTCTCTTTTACATAGATTTGCAAATATATCTTTCTTTTTTTACAAGATTTTTTATAATAGCACAATTTTCTATTTTTTTCATTTTTTTAAAACATCAAAACAACGTTTACACTTATTACTGTCAAAACGAAACAACTTGTCAGGATGGAATGAAATTTTTCCAGTAACATTATAAAAATATGCATGTACACTTGAAGGTTTTTTGTAATTTTATTCGGCTGTACTTAGTTCGAGTTATGCAAGGTTGAACAATAGCATGAGATTTTGCTGATGTAGCCCCTTAAACTTACTGACGCCTTTCAACAAGCCTAATACCGTTTGTTTTGCAAAGTTTTCAGTCGAAGTGATTCAGTCGAAGTCTAGATAACTGTAATTTTACTATTAATATATAGTTTACATTGTATTATAAATTTCTAGTATTGCAATTTCTGTATGCGAAAGATGTTATGTGTACGTATGTACATTTGCATATATTTTGCAATATTTTCTTATTTTTATAAATAATATATAATTTTATTATAAAACACTGTTTTTTTTAAATAAAATCAATTTTTTTATTCTATTTTTATGAGGAGAGCCACATTACTATCTCTGTTCTCTTCTTTCCATTAGATATTGTCATATTTTTGCGGCGTTGATATATTTTTACAAATAATATTCTAAATAATAAATATTCCATAACTTTCAGTGATTGAACAATATATTGATAAATACATTATAATGTTATGTTTTCAATTTTAAAAAATTGGTTATTAACAAAGTTACTAAAATGTAAATGGAATAGGAGATAACATCTTCTCCTGTACTATCCACCAACGATATCCATTAAATTGCAACGAGATAATCGATCTGCGAAGATCAAACAATATCAGAGTGTTCTGATATAATAAATAATAAATTGCTTCATGTTCGCGAGTACTTCTCCTTTGTATAACGAAATTATGAAGTATACATGGCCATCTGAAACGAGGCCAGCTACGAAACATACGTTATCCCCGTCCGAACACGATGAGAAGCATCCGTACCGCGGCAGAGAACCATTCGAGAGTCAATTTATAACAAACACGCAGCAGTAAATCCTCTCGTTTATTTTGCATTCTTCTATAAATGATAAATAAGCCGACATAAATGCGTCTGGCAGTTTAATGGATACTACAAGATTTAGGGACTTTCAAAGCGCGCTTTGGAATATGAAACGAATGGAAATCAACGGTTTATGACTTACTGAACATGCACTCTTTCAGAGCCGCCGATCGAGCGCTTTTGCGCAAAAAATTATTTGACACCCCTTTGAAAGAACCTAACGTTATCGAGGAATAAAGATGATATTTTTAAATTAACCCTTGCGATATAGCCGTAGATACTCCGTGTCTGATCAATTTCTATCCGTGCAAGTTTCTCAAAATCAAAGAGTCCCCAAATCTCTTTTATAGTAGCATTTTAATTCTAAAATCAGTACCAAAAAAATTTTCTTTTTAACGTTTTTAAGGATAAATTAGTAGCAAAAAAGTAGTCGAACATGAGATACTCATGGTTGTACGATATCCTTTTTCACATTATATAAGGGTTAATTCCAATTTCTGTAAACTTTTCTTTTTAACTTAATAATTCACATTTCTTTTCTTTATAAGCAAAATTTGCATGTTACTGTATGGCACTGCTGACTCAATTCTTAAGAATCTGAAGCTGAAGCTGAATTACCATAAGGGTCTACTGAAAGATACGAGTGAATTTATGATCTTAGAATCGTTATACATAGAATCCATGTAGAAGCAAGAAGGTTTACGTCTACGTGACTCGTGTAGAATACGGAAAATACGTTATTTCTCGCATAGGCTCATGCCAGTAACATCACGTTACTGCTTCCTTATGCCATAATATACCAGACGTTGTATACGCGTCTATTTAATAGGTTGTAAACTTCATTGAGAGAGAGATAAGAGATATTTTATGCCTAACGAATTAAACAAAGTTTACGACGTACATTTCATGTCTAACGAATTGAACAAAAGAGTGTCTCTTCTTAAAGCGAACGTTATGAAAAGCTAGGCATTTATCTTTAATTGTAACAATACGTAATACTTCAGGACATTTAGTATACATGGTGTTTAACCAGCCTAGTATACATCGGGTAGGTTTATGGTGGTTATTACATTGGTCTCACGTGTTTGCAAATCTCCTTTAACGGTAGTTTAACATACCGAGTTTGCCTACCCGGCAGTGTGCTATAGCTGGATAACGCTCGCCATTATTTTGGTAATTAAATGGAAAATAATCAGAATCTCGGCGCCATTACATGAATATATCGGGAAATTTAATTTCCATCCCGCTATACAACTGCGGTATTTGTGTTCCGCAGAATGCATTACCTAATTTACGTGCCACGAAGAAACTTCGCGAATTATTTAATTTAATTAAATACACAACGATGACGATACGCTGCACAGAATTATATTAAATTTCTAAAATGTAAGGGAAACACTCAGCTGAACCGTAATAATTTTTAACTGTCTAGCTTAATTCAAATTCAATTCCGTTAATTATTTGTACCTTCTAAATTTTATCAAGCAATGTGTGCGATTAGTGCACTGAGAGAAATCGTTTGGTAGAATATTGATCAAATGAATTTTATAGTTACTAGTACCAAAAACTTTGTTACATTTAACAAAAAAACCAAAAACTTTTTGTAATTTGTTGTATGAAAATAATTATTTGGTTAAGGATACAAATTGTTTGGTCAAAACAACTATATATTTAGTAACTATTACTATAAAATTCATTTGATCACTATTCAACCAAACTTTGGTTGATTTTACCAAACATTTCTCTCAGTGTGTCTTAAATAATTAGAACAAAAATTGTTATCTAAATGAAAATAGTTAATTTACTCTAATCCGATTATCCATTAGTCGCAAAACATCATTAACGGAAGCCACTTCTAGAACATCGTAATCACCCGGCGTCATGTAGAATGTAGTCTAACATGCAGGGAGCTGTTTACGCATTTGCGCAGATTACGTGCATTATGCTAATCTCCGACGATGCAATTTGATGTGTTCCAACAACTGTACTGACGTTCTCTATGCTAACTTATTCCATGTGGAATAGGAGAGTTCAGACAGAGGCAAGAATGAGCGCGGTATGAACGCACTTACCTGGAGTGGGCTTGAATCGATTATAGTGCAGCTTTGTCTGTGTTGTTGTTGAAACTTCGGTTGATACGGCTCGAGCATTCGAATCTTGCCCCATCGATTGAAAAACAGAGCGATGGCAGCTACCCACAGGACCAGGACAAGAACGACGATCAGGACCTCCTCGGCTCGCACCACTACCGCACCTGTTCCTGCAATCTCTGATAAAATCCATTTTTGTTTCTTACGATGTACGAAATGTACAAAAACTATGCAACTAACAAGCAATGGAAATTATAAGTCCAGAAAGAAATATAAGTAATAATTGAGATAAGATCGTGATATATATCATCATATCAAGACCGTGAGATTATACATACATATATGTATGTGTATAATACAATTAAAATCTAGAGAAGACCAAATAAATAATAATCGATTCTTTATATTTAAAATCGTCTTAAGTATGGCTTATTTTAAAACATTACTTAAGATGGTCTTAAAACAAGAATCGATTACGAATACCAGCTGTAACTCATTTGTACTAATGTATATATTAACTTTAATCGATTCAATTTTTATTTTTTTCTAGTTCTAACAATAAGAATTCGAAAAAGATAGAAAGTAAGTTAAACCGCGAGATTAAAGTTAATCTACATTGGAGCAAAAGGACTTTAGCCATAATATTTATTTACAATGATGTTGAGGCAACGTATTGAAAAAGATCAACGTGTATAATTACAATAATTGAAATAAGACCGTGATATATAGACAGGGGGAGAGATCTAATCGTATAATTGCTATAAGATGCTTTTTAACATCAGCATTATTAAAATTATTAATTATATTTAATATTGTGATTAGACATCACAGACGCATACTTCGCGCACCCAATTTATCTTCTTATTTTCTACTTTTTGAAAATATATTGCATTAAGAACCTTCTATTAATACACATTTTTACAAATTGGCATTTGTTAACTTTGCGATGACAGCCGCTCACAAAATTATCGCAGCAAGAGAATCAATCGACATTGCGGGAAAGCGACAATTGGCAATGTGAAAGCAAAAGAGGCATATAAAGGCGATAATCATGTTTCTGGAAGTTAAAATAAACTCCTCAAAATCTACTCAAAGAAATATGTGTGTTAACTTTGCATGCCTATTTTTAGAAAGGATATATTGTGTTTCTTCGTAATACTGGGAGTTGCTCGTAGCATTCAATTGTTTAAGCTGTTTTTACTTCTCTCATGTAGAACTATCAAATATTTACATTAATTAAACAATTATACAATAATTTATTATATTAATTAAACAATTAGTAAATTGTCAAATTAACAATAATAGAAAAAGCGGCGAATACGAATACAGCGCGGTTGTTGTTACTATTTATTGCGCACCGTCGACCGCGCTGTACTTGTATTTGCTGCTTTTTCTATTGTTGTTAATTTGACAATTTCACGAGTCTTGATTATTGTACTGAATTAATAAATTAGCAAATTTACGCTCTCGCGGAAAAAAAGCTTCAACGAAGAGGCTTCAACACACCAAATTTAAAATAGGATATTCTACTATTTTGGTTCAACTTAAAAACTGCGTTTCAAGACCGAAAGTAGCACAGTTTAAAGAATTAGAAAATGTATATAAAATTACATAAGAAATATTACTGAGCACTAAGATTTTGCTGTAAATTATTTATTAGGCTTCTTTACACAGAGAGAAAAAATTCTTAAATTTTAATAAATATTTATCCAACTAATACTAATAAAATATTTACTTTCGGTACATAAATATTTACTCTAAGAAAAAATCATATTTAAATTAAATTAGTGATTCTTGTAATAAATAAATATATATACATATACATTTAGTAAATATTTCATTAGCATTATTCGAATAAATATTTCTTAAAATTTATTAATTTTTCCCTCAGTATAGAAAGTTTGTTTTTTGAGAGATTAGTGAATTGAAAGAGTGCACAACATGTGTGAATGAATATAAATTAGCATTAAGATTAAAGTTAAACCAACGATCACGATAATGACCTAATTACTCGTGTGTATCCTTTGATCTGTGAGCTAACTACATGAACGTGCCTGGGTAACCGCAAGAGAGAAAATAAACTCAGGAAATATCGCTCAGGGGTACAATTCGATGTTCAGTCATACGTAAACCTTTGTTGGCCATCCTACAATGCCGTCTAACGATGTTTCATGGTACGCTCGCATGGCAAACGATCGAACTGATAAATTGATATCCGCCGTCCTACGCAGGTCGAATCGAATCCGAAGAGAGAACTCCACCTCGCGGGCTATCATGTAGAAAATCAGTAAAAAAACAACTAAGCAGTCTATTATACAAATGCTCGCATATACTCGCTCCTGGCATCCGTACATAGGATATACGTACAATTCAAAAGAGACGACGATCTATACGTAATTTATATCTGCTTTAAATCTCCTCTCTTTGTGCGATTCTCCTCGAGCGACAAGATTTTTCATGCATTTTCAAATTTGCATATTTAAAGAAGGAAAATTTAATTAAAGTAACTGTACAAAAATGAAATGAATTATAGAGTTTCTAACTCCTTTTTCCTCGTAGCAAGTTTAAATGCATCACAAGTGGTTTATCGCGAATATCATTATGACTATGTCAAATACGTGAAATTTTACTTTTCATATTTTCATTCTCGAAGAAAAATTACGCGATCGATCTTCTGTCATCAACAGCTTTTCATAACGTCTCTGGAGTGTCATTAAGTATAAACATGCCCGTTTACAGCCTCACGCAAGACTAAAATGAATAGCGACTATGAAACGTGCCTAAACTGTATCGGATTGACGGAAATCTAATGCTGTGAGTGAAAATTCAGGTATCGAAAAATTTGCTCGTTTTGCACGTTTTGTAATAATCAATTATTTACTCGATTAATAACGTAATGTGTTACGTGTTACATTTCCGTTCACTGTGGAAATCGATACTTCATCACGTCGATATAAATTTCGCGAAGATACCGTAGGCGAAATGATCCTCTCCGAGTTCCGTTGATTGATAAAGATAAAATCGAATTGACGTGCGGGACGAAAGTTCGAAAGATAAACGCAATTTTACCTCACGGATCATTTCTTTTCTTCTGTCACGGCAAAAACAGGGAGAGTCGTCTCAAAAATTCACGACACAAATGGTGTACGAAGGATCCCAGATCCATCCCCTGGGACTCTTCCGACTTGAAAACATTTGCGATCAATGTTACAGAAGTCTCTCCTCTATCTTTTTTGAGTTTCAGTTTCCTTTTTGTTATTTAAAATAGCAAATATTATCCAATATAGCAAAACAAATCGATAAGATTAAAAGTCATGCTAAACTTCAAGTTTAAAGAGAAAAAGGTAAGTCGGGGAAAAATGCTATTTTGGGAGGAAAGTCACTTTGATTATAATTTGCTTTTTATTAATCAGTAGTTAGCTATTCTAATTGCGCATAAGTGTACGCTAAAAAGCTACACGAAAAGAACAATTTTGTTAAAATTCAGATCTAAAAATAATTATGTCGAATTATTTAAAAAATTCGGATGTTTGACTTGATTGATAGAAAATCAAAAAACTGTTTGCAGCAACATTATCATGCTTGGGCGTCCCACATAATTATTTTAATGATTCAACATAAAATTATTTTTTTATTTATATCGAGCTAAATTTTTAGATGCTGCAGTAAAATTCTTCTTTCAGTATTTCGGAAAGCTATGGCTATGAAAGAGAGTTCTGATAATAAAGATCGACAAAAATTTTTAAAAATACAAACGGATAAGTGAAATATATTCTTTATAATATTCGGTAACGTAATAGTTAAGCTCTATTCAATGCTTATTTTAGAACCAGATAACTGTTAGTCTTGAACCATATTTCATAGCAGTCATACAGCTGATGTAGATTATATTTTGTGAAATCTCTATGTATACAAGTTGCAGTGATATTTTCTTTTAACACTTGGAAGAAATATATACCGGTATATACAAAACATAATTTTTCAAGCTTAACATCTTCATTAAAATAGTTTTATGAATTAAAATTTTACATATTTTATATAATTCTGAACATTTTAAATTTGTAAAATATTATTTAACAATCTATAAAAGTATAAAAGTATAAAAATTTGGTTTCCAAATTATCCATTTATGTTTCATTTCATTTTTGTGTTTATAATTCCCAGATGACACATAATTTAAAATTAAATTATAAGACATCCTTTAGACTTTTAAAAATGTATCTTAAAGATGTCCTTTAAAGGTCTTAAAGACGTCTTATGACTTTAGACTTCGTGTAGTCTAGGTTTAAACATAATAATTTAAAGTTGATTGTCTACTGAAGCAAAACAAGCAAGTGTCTTTCAGTAAGAAAAGATAATGAAATCGACGTTGATTTAAAAAAAATTAATTATGGCCTGGCATCTTCCCTGACGTAATCCAACCAGAAATGATAATCGAATTAACGTCGATTCCGTTATCATTTCTGGCTGATTACGTTATACTATATTGAAAAGCTTGTGACATCTTTTATAAATGATGATATCTTATTCATATAAGTTAGGGAAGATATCAGTTTTACAGGCCTTCATTAATTTTTTTCTACAAAAATCTGAAATATTGAAATTTTAATTACTTTATTTGTAAGAATAAATAAAGGTCTTAAGAATATTATATTAATTTTTTTTGGAGCTTAATTCCATAACATGGTAAAAGGTTATTCCAAAAAAAGGCTTTAATGTAGCATCTTTTCTCAATTCGCTTTATATATTTTCTCGTATTTTGTAATTTTTTCAAAAATAAACTTAATTTTTCCAGTTATGAGTAACATAAAAGAAGAAAAATTAAGAAGACTTCGGGAATTGCCATCAATTCTTGTTACGTGCTTTAAGAGAGAAGAAAGTGGACAGACAGGGTTGAAAAGAACACCTTTATATCTTGCTTAACAAGGTCGGGCAAAGAAACATGATCAGAAATATATTGAAGTTACAACTCTCTCTCTCTGGATTATATGAAGTTATTAGACTCACCGTTGGGAAAGGTCGAATTAAGTTCGGAGGTGGCTTCCAATTCCGATGACATAGAACCAACGTTGACAGCGTCTGGTGCTTCCTGGAGCACCACCTCAATCTTTGTCACGTTACCTGTAAACAAATTGTCCAAAAGTTTTTAACTAGTCTCGTTAATCATCGGCGTGTCATAATTAAATGATAATTACAGTAGTAATTAAAACTTTTTAATTAAATTTTTATCATTTTTTTATCGTCCATTTCTTTTCTTGTAGCTATATATGTATACGTGAACCTACCGCTTCCATCGGCGTCGCGACGTTTGCTCGCCGAGTTCGAAACATGCCGATGTCTTTTGGGTCGATCGCTTCCCTCCACAATGAGATATTGTCTGCTGTGACGACCTTTAATTTAAAACGGTAATTTGTTAACAGGGATTTAGTAATAAAAAATAATACGTTATAATTAAAATTAAGCTATAAATCCATTTTCTCATTAGTTGGATTTTATATTAAATATAAATTTTATAAGATAATCTGTAATTTGTATCAAAATTCAGACTATGTGTTTATTTATAATTTTATGTGCCGTGTAATATAAAAATTTAATAATTAGAAATACGCACGATATATATATCAAAATACATTTAAAATTGTAGGTAAAATTCTATTCTGAAATCTGATGCAAACACACAGCACAACAAAAAATGACTTTTTTGAACACCAGAACGAAACTAATCATTTCCTATCGTTTTTTTGAATGCTGATTGTAAATCCGATTTTCAAATTACTCCATCTCGTTATAATTTTAAGAAATTTAATCTCTAAATCTGAATCAGAATGAAATCTTACTGATTTACAGTGCTATACTTTTAACTGTGATCATCAATGATTATTCACTCTCTTTTAGTGATTCCGCTTAAAAGGAGGGTACTCTCATTAGAATCAATGAATTATCACTGATCTGACTGATAGCAATCAGCATATTATCACTGAAAGACAGTGCATATATCAGTGATTGATATACTTACAAATATCACTGAAATCAAGCTGTTCGCAGTCTTTCAATGAATAATATGTTGCAAAGAGGATTATTTTTAAGCTTTTGTTATATTATTATATAATTACGATATGTATCGTATTTATGCTAAAGAAATTTTATCACAATCAATATTTTGTACATTGTCAGGATTTTCAACCCTCAAAAAAAACTTTTTGTTTCGGCTATGATTAATAAGATATTTATAAGTTAAATATGGATTAAATATATTCATTGCGGAAAAACTGAATTAGATAATTGATCATTTATCAAATAGCTTGCAAATTATGTTTAAACTCAAGGTTTTTTTAGATGAATATAAATAAAATTTAGAACATTTTCTAAATGTTTGGATTGTTGCAAAAATTTAAGTATAGAGAGGTCTTTCATAGTACTTGTCAATTTTAACATCGGATTCGTATTCACCTACAGCACAGAAGCTTGAAGAAATATTGTTGCAATATTGCTGCAACGTTGCAACAAAGTTGCTGCAAGCTCTGTGCTTTATTGGTAGCGACCTAAAGATCCTTAACTTACAAATAAACATAAATAATTGAAAGCTAATTAATAAATCACGAATAATAAGATTCATTGCTTTTCCGTAACAGACCTCACAATTAATCGTGAATATTTTATTGATCATAGTCGACATAAAAAAATTCTTTTGAGGGCTGAATGTCCTGGCAACATATTTAATTTTGATTGGAATAAAACTTCTCCAGTACGTCACATATCATAATTATAATATCACCAAAAATATAAAAATAGCTTTTTCCTGCGACGTTAATCACAAATTTCTTAAAATTGTGATGGAGAAATTTGGAAATCGGATTTATATTCAATCCAAAAAATGACTGAAAATGACTAGTTTCGTTGACGTTCTTTCTTTTATTGAACTGTGACATAGAATTCACTTAAAGGGAGCTTTATTTGCAGAATAACCTTCCTTCTTTGTTAGCACTTCAGTTAGCTTAGCACTGCAATTGTCATAGCTCTCCAGTTGCCTTCGAGAAACATTTATTTCTCAAGAATTGAAAGCACGCTGTAATATAAGAGTCTCTCAGACCTGCATGTTTGCTATTTACATGAAAAATGTCGCATTGCGAGGCAAAAATGAGTAACAGAAGAGAATGCATCTCGTAGAACGCAGAAAAAAAAAAGAAACGTCAGTGGTGCTGAAAATGTGTCTCGCCGTTCGCGCATCGCTCGCCCGCATGCATTATTCAGAGACCAACGCTCGGCTACGTTTGATATATCGGTTACGTATCTCTGCTTCGCGTTTTCATCGCGAGCGGGAAAGGCTTCGTTGTATGACAGCGCGTCGGCGACATTCGTTTGCACTTTCGCCCCGTTTCGCAATTTCGACATTTTGGTTTAGCGCGGCGCTAAATCTTCCGAGCGACATCCTCGCGCGCGATATCTCCGATAAAGCGATATCAAAATCCGCTTGAGTTTCGCGCACCTGTGTTTGTCCTCCTCCAGCATAAATCACGCATCCGAGAGTTCGGGCAGGGCCCGACTAACGCGCGATTAAAAGATCATCGATCGAGAACGCGATCTCGCATCCCGTACTCCTCCTCGACCCTGAAATTATCGCGTCGGTCACGCGTAAGCTTCACGAATATTTTTCCAAGCGTATACGCTTTTAATAATGAAAAAGCGAATCTATCGACCGCTACTGCGGCTCCGTAAATAATGCACGCGACTAATATAACTCGCGTACTATGATACGTCTATTAAGGGAATTGCCGTAAGAAGAGAAGGACTTGCGATCGGCAGATACGACGGGGATTAAAACGTTAGAGTCGACGTTGTCGCGTCGAAATAAGTTTCGTCGATAGAGACGGAAAGTTTGCCCGACTTTGCGGCGCAATTTTCCACAGAGACCCACGCAACCGCCACTTGCCCGCCGGGGGAGAAAAAATCTTCGACAAATCCCGAAGTCTCATATTTCAGAGCGGGATCTCGCTTACCGCTAAAAGCCCGACGCGACGGACGGCGGCGGACAAAGGGTGAAAGAGTTGTGTCGACCAATTGCCGGAGTGCGCGTGAAGAGCACACGAGAGTAATTACGCGTCTGGGATTCCCTCCTCTCTCTCTCTCTCTCTCTCTCACTCTCTCTTTTTCTCTCTGCCATTTTCTCGTGCTTTATTCTCCCGTGGACAACGAGGGTGGAAGGAGAGATAATCGCGACGCTTAAACGAAGCGCGAGATTTAATGGAGCCGCAAAGTAGCGGCATGCCTTTTTTGTTCTTCGCAAAAAAAAACTACGACCTTGGAATGATAAAGTACTTGCACAATAGAAAAAACTTAGGAGCTCAACGCGCATGCATTTAATTATACCTTTTGTATTACAGTGCGGTGTATGTACGCGCGTGAAATTCTACGGAGCATTGTTACACGCCATTTTTATTCCTCTAACGCTATTTTCAGGCCACAATTATGACGTAATTTTAGTTCGCCTACGGAAATGTTACTTCTATTGATTTAAAATAACCGGTGCTATTAGATCAATTTATTATGTGCTGAAACCGTCTCGATTCCATTATGTAAAGTCGGCCGACATGACGTGAACCGGTTATATAATAAGTAATACCGGTACCCAAAGAAGAACGTACATGCGAAGATGATTTACCTTGTTTCGGAACAAAGAGGCATCCTCATTATTTTCTCTTCGATACATTAATCAATTAATGCGTAAAATGAATGCTGCTATTGCTCATAAAATGATATAATTGCTAATTATAAATTTAATATTAATTTTCATGATATTGAAAATTGATAAATAATATCAAATTAACTTCATAAAATTTTATTAATGCTATAACTTCATAATAATTTTATTATTTTGAAATGTTAATTTAATATATAATACATTGCATTAATCAGCTTTTATCTATTTTAATAAAAACTGTTATTATTTCAAGCTTTCTTAAAATATACAATATATACGAATAAATAATTATCTCTCTCTCAGAATTCTTATTTATAGTTTCTATCAGTACAAAGAGCACTGCACATTGAAATGCTTCAGGAAATCTTAGAACTGCACAACGTCAAAGACAGGAATGTAGAGATCTTGCAGATCCAGAAATATACTTCTAGAGTGATTGTTCTATTTTATGAGAAATAAAACGCAGGTTAATAAATGAAATGCATACAATAATATTTCTATTGACATTAAACGAGAGAATATGCGAATTTTCTCTGGAAAATTTAGATTTTAACAAACGACAGCCAAAGGTGAACATGATATATTTAAAACTCTTCCTGCGATCCCTAGTCTGTAATAAGTGTTACAAAGGAAATACTTTATGAGGCCTGTTATCTATTCGCGTTATCTTTTAAAATATAAATTATATGTAATACAATATAAAATGCATACAATAGTTTCACACGAAAATAGTGAGATATTTAAACAGTTTTTTAATGTATATAATAATTTATATCAAAATATAAGTAGAAAAAATATAAATAAACATATAAACACAAAATATATTAATTCCATATGTTAGTATATTTTATTTAATATATTATAAAATAGCAATATATTAAAATAGATTAATTTATTATAAATACAATTGCTATTTTTGTATAGAATTATTACCGCATACTTTATCCATTACAATAATTAGAAAAAAGTTGACCTACATACATTCTCTTCTTTCCTTTAGATGAACATTGCTTCTCTACATTTATAACAGTTTTTCCACTTTGTCACGACAATCCCGAGAAATTGCAACTTCCATTTCTCAAACGTTATTTCGCGTACATGAGAAAAAATTGAAGAGTGCGACAACGGTCACTAGAATTGAAGAGATTCTACGCACCGACTACGAACCAAGCTACAGCAATGGAACACGTGCAATAAAGCATTACAAGCAATAAAGTACCGTATAAAACCAGCATTAAGCTGCTCCTTAATCAGCATTCTTTTCACAAGAACCAGATGCTGTATTTCAAGAAAAGGACGCATAACTTTATTGAATAATAGGGCTTGAAAAAAATTCTTTGTTGTTTTAATACAACGTCGTTATTGTCAATTTCCTTCCATCCAAAAGTTCACTAAACGTATAATTGACCTCGTTTAAGAAAAAATAATAAGAATTATAATTACTTCTCGGAGTGAAAGAACTTAAACCGCTCTCAAGGAATATTTTAAATTATTTTTTCAGATTTTATATTGGGATTTTAACTATAGCCGCCTCAATAAGAATATTCCACATCAATGTTCACACTACATACTCATATTTGAGTGTGTAGTATGAACATTGATGTGAAATATCCTTATTGAGGCAGCCATATTGGACACGAGTTAAAATCCCAATTATAAAAAATACATTTTTATCTTCTTTATTGTAAATAAAATTGAATTACTTTATTGAATTGATTACTTATAACAAATTATTGGAATTATTTGAATTAAAACTAATTTAAATTAAAAATAATATTTAATATTCTTTCATATATGTTTTTCTTATTTTAATAATTTCATAATATTACCCATTGCACACCATTCAGATTAATGAAAAGTTGTGACTCACGATTATACAATTTCACTCACGTTTAGCAGTTGACAATGGAATGTAATATAATAATCTTCGTTCAGCGAAATACAGTGCTTTAATGTGAGAATTTGTGAGAATTAATTGAGCGAAAGTTCCAGCGAAACCGGTGCAATAAGTCGGCAAGGAAGTAGGAACAAATATCGAAGGTCTAATAGGGTGCGCATTCCGGGATTTAGAACAAAGTTTGCCAGCACACAGCATGCTTCAGTCACAGGCACGACAAATGCGTCTTGCGGTAAAGAACAAACATTGTCTCGACCCATGGGGACACACAGCTGTCCAGCGACTCTTAAACTTCGCACTATACGGAAATAATAATGCAACTTTCAAGCAAATGAACTTGTCATAAGTCAATGAAAAGAGAAAGTGACTATACGGCACTTTCCAAAAGTTAAAAATCTATAATTTTTTAATATTATTAAAGATAAAGTAGAATTAATTTAACCCGAATCTTAATTTTAATCTAATTGATTCCAACGTTTATGCGTTTGCTCTATATCTTATTGTTAAATAATTTGTTTTACTTATTAATCTCTAATGTAAGATGAATAAGAGATGATAACTCAAAAGAGCGTGTTCTCGTGTTCACGTTGTAATTAATTACATAATAAACTGTTATTCCAGTTAAATAACATTGAAAAGGAGTAACATAGTTACATGCAAAACTAAAGTTGCAGTTTCACGAACACCGAACAAAATAGAATTATATACTCCGAGTTGTCCAACAGTGATGTAATACGATACAAAGTTGTTATCTCAAGCACAACAAAGCACAATTGCACAACGTGTTTCACATTAGAATTATTTATTTTTTTGCGATAATAATTTGTCGAATAACAGTTTTTATCTTTTGTAAAGTTTGCCCCTTTTCGCAATAAAGACATAAAAAAGTGAAAGAATAGAAAACATCCAATATTGGAAATATACGATGGATACATAGTTTTCAAGAGCACATATTGTGAAGAAAATGCTATTCGACAAGAAGGAAAGCTTTAAAAGCGAGATTGCATTTTCTCAAATATCTATGGAAGCATGCACCATTTTCCAAGTGTACTTCTTTATCAAGTTGCTCACGGAGAATTTCTTTTCAAAATTTTACAAGTGCTCCTATAATTACAAATCAGTCAAGCGATATTTTTATGTAACACTATAATATATATATGATATCCGGCATCATGTGATATCCAATGTAATTATATCGAATTGTATGCCCTCATTCTTTAGCAACAACGGGGCAGAACATATATCTAAAAAAGAGTAAATGTCTTTTTTTTTTTATATTTAGCTGCTAAAAATATCATTATTCATGCTATCTTTGGAAAGCTTTCGATTTTATTTAGGCATATTAAGTAACTATACGAAAAAAACAATTTTACTGCATCTAAAAATTTAGTTAGATACAGATCAGAAAATAATTTTATGTTGAGCCATCAAAATAATTATGTAGGATGTCCAAGTATGATAATGTTGCTGCAAATAGTTTTAATATTCTAGCAACCAAGTTAAATATCCAATACAATTTTTTAAATGATAATTATTTTTAGATTTGTATTTCAGCAAAATTGTTCTTTCCGTGTAGTTATTGATTGAAACTGGAAGAAAGGCGCCCATCTACTTTCACTTTCGACATTATTCAGAACGTTGCGCTGAACAAAACTCTAGTGAAGTTGATCTAATTAATTTAATTTATTTTTATACACGAATATCGAAAGAAGGTTTTGCTGAAATATCTAAAAATTTAGCTAAATGTAAATCTGAAGATAATTATATTAGGTTATTTATATACAATTAAATTGGATGCTCAAGCTGGCTGCTAGAATGTCAAAATTTTTACAGCAGTATCATCACGCTTGATCATTTTACATAATTATTTTGACGGTCCAGTATAATTATTTTCAAATCTGTATCTAGCCTAATTTTTATGTTTCAGCAAAACCGATCTTTCCGTAAATACTATTTCATGCGTATTTCATGTAATATGAAGGATCTTCGTATCCTTCGAAAAACGTGATATGGACATTCATACTCCCTCGGATAAGAATCGCGAGGAGAATGCGCGTTGAACCACACATCGATTACGTTATCGTTATACCTACCTATTGCATCGGTTTGTTTGCGAATAAAACGGAAAGAGATAGCGGGTAGTCAGAGAAGCTACGTTCTTCTTTTCAATTTCAAGAAGGAAACCATGCAGGAAATAACTGCCGCTAAGAGCAAAAGGATATGTTCGCGGGAAACATTTGGATGGAACTGTGCTTATGATATGCACACATTATTCTTCCTCTATCATTTGGCTGATCAAGGGAAAATCCACTAACGGAACTAAAAGCGAGGTCACTTCGATGGACGTGTCTGTCCTCCCATATTTCGTAACACGTTTCCGCGCGAGAATGATTTTATCTCGAACTATTCCAATTCGATTTGCCGAGGGAATATCACCAAAGACATTTAGGTGTCGCGAGAGAAATAGATTTTTCTACCTTCTTCTATCTAATCTGTAATGTTTTACGTATTTCTTAAACTACGTATTTCTCAACTACAGACATATTATTGCCCCAAAAATATCGCACTTCCGCAGAAAAAGTGAAATTTTTCGAATTTTGCGTTTGATTGTGATTTAAATAGATCGGCCAATCAGAAAAATAATATAAGATGTGAATTCACAAATAAAAAAACCAGGAAAAATAAATAACATGGAAAAAATGACGCAAATCAAAATCAAAGGGTAGTCTTTAATCTAACATAATAAAATTAATATCTACTTTACTTCTAGACGATTTAAAACAAGCACTTTGTGATTAACTATAAATTAATTTGTGTTTAATACTGTAAATAATTGATTTTAAAGTACGCAATTTTCTTTCTTCTCTCTTGAACAACTTTATATTTTTTATTTGCGTCACTTTTCTTACAAAGGTGTGCTATACAAGGTCTGAGATCATCCGTACACTCCTTTTAAAATAAATGTAAATAATTTTTCATCAAAAATCCCAAAAATTTTGATAAATCGTATACGCTCTCAAATAGTGATATTTTCAACTTCTGGTTTTTTCGAGCGGAAATGGATTGAAAACAGATGGATTGTTGAATTTTTTAATATAGCATGGTACTTTTTATTGCAGATTTGGATCACACGCAAAAAAAAATAAAAAACTTTTATCTCAAACATTTTTTTTTTTAAATGTGTGCCTCCATTAACTTTTTATTTAAGTTTATTTTTTCATCATATTTTCAAGATCATTTTATGCGTATCAGAATCTGAATCTGTAATAAAAAATATCATGTTTCCTTCATTTTAGAAGGGATGTATCGGGTGATCTCAGAGACACCCCGTATAGGAGAAATTTTCAAGAGCATGTCAAGCTGTATGTAAAAAAAATACGATTAAACAGAAGAAAGTAAATTTCAACAATATTGTCATATTATAACATTGTTATAATATAAAAAAAAACTGACAATAATGTGTAACAATATTGAAATAAAAAATATTGTGCAAGTCTCATACTTTTAACAAAGAATATAACAAATAACACTTTTAAAATAAGAAGGTCTACAATTGAGAGGATTTAAAATACATGTCTACGTATTGTTACATTATCTCTCTCTAGTATTCAGTGTGTGTGTGTGTGTGTGTGTGCGTGCGTGCGTGCGTGCGTGCGTGCGTGCGTGCGTGCGTG
>QKQZ01046487.1:0-12443 GCA_003595255.1 Solenopsis fugax
CGTCGCTCGCCGCTGCTGCCACTGCCGCCGGTGATCTAGCGGCGACGCGTATCGATATCCTCGCGCGTGTGTGCGTGGCCGCGCGTCAAAACGCGACGTCGGAGAGTGTGTCTGTGGTGCATCGAAATAAGAAGAAGAAGAAGAGGAGGAGGAGGAAAACGTCCGTCCGTCGACGAGGAGGACATCGGCCGTCGTCGTTGTCCGTTAACGAGATCGTCGTCCGACAGAGCGGCCCGATGACGCGCGAGTGTTGATCGTCGGCGCCCCGGGTGCCTTCTATCTCGTTTCGGTTGTGCGTGCGTGCGTGCGTGCGTGCGTGCGATCTCGGACAGCACGACGGGAAAGAAAAAGGGTACGACGCACGACGGGGGCAGCCCTCGGATACATTAATGAAGATGTGCCGCGGATTGATCGATCGGTTGCTCCTGCTAGCGGCGTTCGGCATCACAGTCCAAGGTATACGTTGATTTCTCTACTCTTTTCATTCCCCCCTTCTCCCTCCCTCCGCTTTGTCCTACCCTCGCAGCCCTCGGCGAGTTCTTCCCCCCTAGCGTGCTTTTACGGTCCATCGTGCCCCGCGCGCGCGTCGCGCCGTGCGTAAATAATATCGCGCGTATACAGGGTGTCCTCGTTGCACGCGGCGCGACGCGACGCGACGGATTAAACGCAATTCCTGATTTTCCCACGGATTTTCCTTTATCTCTCTCCCTCCCTCTCCCCCTTTCTCTCCCGCGATCGCGTTTACAACGGACGCGAGCACGGGATTGCTCTCTCTGCTCGAAAACGCCGAACGATTCGATCAGCTCTCCACGACAACGGCGGCAGCGGCGGCGGCGGCGGCGGCAGCGAATCCTATTCGCATAAATTGATTTGCTCACCCTGCCTCCCTCCCGTTGTTTCGCCGATCCATCGAATCCGCACAAATCGAGTTCGCGCGTAACGAGAACGCACTTTGCACATCAAGTATCACACGGTTAAAGTCGTCGAGGGAAAATGGGGAACCACGGACGACGAACGACGACTCCTGCCGTCGCTCCCGCGCGTTGTCACGAGTATACTTAAAAAGTTCGAGTAATCGGGGAGGAAAAATGTCGCCGCTCTCGTGTGCGACACAATGAAAGATGGGCCCCGATATCTCTCGTCGATTTTGCCGTATTTATTTACAATGGTAGATTAACTCGCGCGCGTGTAGTCAAACATTTGCCTTTTAGATAAAACAGGGGAGATAAGATTCGTGTAGCGCAGTACGAACGGGGGATATATAATGATTTACGTCTCGGTTGCAGCAAGCATAAAGATTTTTCAAATACGTATTTCTGCGTATAATAAATAGAAAGGAGGGAGACGCGAAAGAGAAGGCGGGAGGGAGAGAGAGAAAATAATCCGCGTGGCGACAAATTAAACTTTTCCCTCAATCTCTAACCGTAGAGGTTACAACGTTGGTTGGTACGTAATTAGTTATAATGTGGAACCGAGTTATAATTCACGAACTTGCTGTGTATTTTTACCGCAACCGTCACCGCCGCGTGTGTACATTTATTATTAATTGCATCCAATCGTGTAACAAATAATGTATAATTGATTAAACTGCAAGCAACTTTTAATCGCTTAAACGGGGAGCGATTGTTAAAGGCTTCCGAAGAGCGTTGTTTCGATTCGCAAGCTTCCATTAATACTCACACGTATACGGGCCCCGGTATCATCTCTTCGTCCGAAATCAATTCTATTAACCCTCAATTACTTTGATGGAGGCACATCTGACCCCCAGATGCAGATAGCTCGTGAGATATCACTTTTATCTTGAACTCTGTGACTCGTTATATTGCTTAAATTATTTTCGCTTTTCCCCTCCCCCCTTTTTTTCCCGTACTCCTAATTAGGCGCGCGAGTTATTTCCTTTGAAGATGACACACGTGAATTTCGACGAGTTTATTAAATTCTACCTGAACTCGCTTTTTTTTTTCACCAAAAGCTTTATTGGTCAAAGCGCAGTCCGATTATTCTTGGCGGCTAATTACGAAACCGGCGGCGCTTCGAGTTGCGCTTTTCAAATCGTAAACGTAAAAAAAAAAAACGACGTTATTTCTCTGCAAAATCATAACGTCGCATTTACGCTGTTTAAATCGAAAATAAACGAGATTTAAGCTTTCGGTGGAACAAATTGCTTTTTGAAAATCCGCGTAATATAGGGATGCGACCGAGCACACATAGTACGTGTGGCCCTCGCAGTGTTTTCGAGATCGTTTACGTTCTCTCGCGTTCAAATGCGCCGAACATATTCGAACGTATAAGCGGCATCATTCGCTCGCGCGCGTTACACGTTGCATTTTACATTTTATCGCGGCGGCCGGCGATACCGGGTGTAGGAAAAACAAGATTCGTCGAATATTAAGGGAAAGTTCCGACGGACGGGTTATTTATTTTAGTAGTTTCCGTGCTGCAGCCGCCTAAAAATAGACGATACGCAGAGCGGGGTAGGCCTCCTTGTAGTGCTTTATTTTTGTTTGCAACGCGATGTTTATCGTTATTCAAGCAAAACTACGAGTCTCCATTCTTATGCGTCCACCGCATTGTGCTCCGCGCGCGTAGGCAAGCATTTGGTTTTCAAAACATTTCGCGTTCACTCTCCGCATTTGTTTCGTGGTCTTTTTTTTTTCATTTTATTTTAGTAGATGCAATTCCGTCGCGGCTTATAAACGTGAGTTATGCGTTAACGGAATTAAATATAAATCTTTTTGTGTCGTACATCAGAGAATATGATCAGAAGTTCAAGTTTTGGAGACGTAGGGCCGGTTGTTGTAAACTGTATGGTAATTTACCTAATGGATAAATGGGCTATGTCTACACGCAGACATGTAATGGATGTACAGACATAGACACATTTACCCATTAAATAAATTACCGTATAGTCTATCTGAAGATTGAATAACCGGCCAATATAATTTTGCATTTGAAAACATTTAAACATTTTAACACAAATTCCTACGAAAACCAAACAAGTCTATTTTAGAAAAAAAATCTAGATTATGGATCCCAATCTCATTCTCTGTCAGAAGTGTCATATCGTGAGCAATTTTTTTCTGGCAAAAATCAAATAGAAAACGGGAAATATAGACAGGTAATAGATGTAAAATTTCCACAGGAACTGAATGAGTTTAAAGGTTTATTTTTCTTTCTTTTAATCGAATCCTTAAAATAGTAATCAAAGCCAACAACTTTGTTCTTATACCTATTATAAGAGAAGTCCGGAGAAAAATTGTTATATTTACACAAAGATAAGTCTAAAAGATTATTTTTGTTAAGAATAAATTGAAAAACTTTTTTAATAAAAAGTGAAAAAGTTATTGCTTTATACTTTAAATAGCGTTTCCTTCTTTACCTTTTGCATTATTAACGTTTATAAAAAAAGTCAATTCCGCTTTTTATTCCTGATGAGAATCGAACCTACCTTTGAAATAGAAATCTAAAGCGCTGTTGTCTGCATCACAGAGCCTTTACATTGTAAAAATGTAAAATATTATGAGATAAAGAGATAATAAATATAACATTCCAGTAAGAACCAAGCAAGTCCAAAGACTTTTCTTTTAAATAAGTCCTCGCAATATTAATCAAAGCTTTTGTTTTTATGCCTATTATATGCCCGGAGAAATATTACCATATTTACACAAAAGATAAGTTTAAAGACAAGTATAAACGATTATTTTTGTTAAGAACAAATTTTTAAAAAAATGTGATAAAGTGAACAAAGTTATTTCTCTATACTTTAAATAATGTTTTCTTCTTTACCTTTAGCATTATTAACGTTTATAAAAAAAATCTTTCAATCCCACTCGTGTTTCATTCGTGGTGGGGATCAAACCCACGACCTTTGGATTAGAAGTTAAACGTGCTCTCCTCTGCGCTAGAGGGACTTTATATTGTAAAAATGTAAAATGTTATGGGATAAACAAGTAATATAACATTCCCGTAAGATCCAAACAAATCAAAAGGTTATTTTTTTCTCCTCAAAATGTTAATCAGAACTAACTTTATTCTTATATCTGTTATATATCCGAAGAAAAATTACCATATTTATATATTAAACGGTTTAAAGATGAAAAGTATTGTTTCTTTAAAATTTAACTTCTGTTGGACTTGTTTGATTTTTTTCTTTTATAGGAAACCTTTCATTATATATCCGTTGCCACTCGATCAGAACAGATCACCGGCTTTTCTCTCGCAAGGAACGCCTTCCGTCCGTGACTGTGGTATTTCGCGAATTGGACGAAATAATATTCATTGCTTAGTCAACTATTTCCATTTCCTTAAGGAAGTATGCAGCGAACTCGCTGTTTGAACGAGTTATATCGATTTCCATATAATTACGCGCGTGTGAGGGAAATAAAGGTGGGTGGCACGCGACGATTATGTTAAGGCACGTTGGACAATGTGTAAATGATAAATTAAGCCAAGTTTATCCCGTTCCGTAACTCCACCGTAATTCCGCGACTCTTTCTGTCTCTCTCTCCTCTCTCTCTCTCTCTCTCTCTCTCTCTCTCTCTGCCTCTCGCGTGCTTTGATCAGGCTGTCGGCTACCTCGTTTCCGCGTCCGCGTCTTTTTCTCCTTATCTTTCTAACTCTCGCATGACCGCTCACCTTTTACTACGAGTCCCGATATAATTGCCGTCGTGTTATTGGTTATTACGCGGCGCCGAGGCGCGACGACGACGATCCGTCGTCCTCGGTCGGAAACACGTTTTAAATGGCCATTACGGCGATTGATCCCTCGGCGCGCACTCCGCGATTAATCTCCTTCAATCGCCGCCGCGACGACAATGCGTGTTGAAAAAAAAAAAAAAAAGAAAAAAGAAAAGAAAAGAGAAGAAAAGAAAAACCGTGGCTTACAACGAGGAGAAAAGCCGCCGTCGTCGTCTCCGCTTTCGCAGGTGTCCGTGCACGCTGACGCGCGCGCGTAAGAAGCTATCCCGGGCTCCTCCGGACTATTCATGCTCCCTTAGAGATCCTTTTCACACAGGCGGTTCTCTCTTTCAGCCTCGCGCCATATTTACCGGCTTCCCGAACAGGAGACGCATATAAGCGAGGATGTACAAAGTGACAGTTTTATAAGACGCGAGTTAAAACGCGTATCTCGCCTAAAGCACGTCTCGGCTTTATGGCGCGAGACGAACGCACGCGCGGCGGGGCTGAGATTTTTCTAAATATCGCCATCACCGATAGAAATTATCGATGCTAGAAAGCAACTAAAGGCTCTCGAGAGCGCGCCCAGGATATATTTACACACGTCCCGGAAATTTATGCGAATGAATCGGAGTTTTGAGAGAATGTTTGCTGAAACGTGGGAGAATAACTCGCATAAAATGCGATTTAAACGTGATTTAGTTAAATTACTTTCGCCAAAAGGATTTCTATAACGCATCGGGAGCGTTTCCACATATTCCGAACTTTAAATTACGTTTCCCCTCGACGTATACCTTATAAAACGTGCGCGTCCTCGAGCCTCGCAGGGCGCGACTTTTCGCAAAATTAGCCGCCGCGGAAAATTTCGTCAACGACACGCCGAACGGGAATATCGGCCGTATATCGCTCGCGTGTATAGCGATACGGAGGACGCCCGAATTTTCGCATCGCCTAACTTTACGAGGCATTTTCCTGGCCGCGAACCGGCGCCGAACCGCCCCGTCGATACTCCGGCGGCTCCCCTGCCTTTTACGTCGGGAGAGACATAAAATACATTTACCGCGCATTTTTGCTCTTACCCGCGGAAGCCGGACGAGGGGAGGGGACAGGGGGGCAACATACTTGCGATGAAAGTGTTTGCAAACTAGAGAAACCACCGCCGTCGCGCGCGGCCGATTAGGCGTGGTTACGCTGACGCGCGATTCGCAACGCACGATGCTCGCGACGACATTCCGCGTATCGTCGTAATAAATCGTCGTCTTAATCACGCCACTGCATTTAACGTTACGTTGAATACCGTGTGCACTGTGTGATAAGACGCTTCTAAAAAACGTCAAGATTTACCGTTAAGACCATTAGAACAAGATTATGCGACTTACACCCTCTCCCGCAATGTTTATAGTTATTTTTATATATTTGTTATCAGCATAACGCATTCTTCTAAAGTGGGACCTAGGAATTAGACATGTTTATCGCCATACGATAATATCGAATTATCGATATTTTCTTGTATATTGTGTATAAAATTGTAGATACAGATCTGAAAATAATTTTGTTAGCGATATGAAAACACTGAGAAAAAGAAACCTAAAAATTTATTTGTGAGATGTAAGGATGATTTTACTTAAATAAATCTCTTATTTAAATACAGGGAAATAAAATTTTATTTCTAGCAAATAAACTATGCATTTTAGTTTTTAAATAAATATTATTAATAGCAAATAATTATTTATTTTTTCAAAATGAGTTATTTAGTTGCAAATATGAAAATTTATTTCAATTCTATTGATTCGAGAAATTTATATCGAATAAATTACATTCTACTGAATAACTTTTATTTCGTCTCACAATTTAATTTTATCCGATTTGATAATGCTATTATAGTGTTGCGACCGAGCGTGGATACATAACAATATTATTCAAATACACATTTTTATTTGAATATATTTCATTATTATATTTACAAAAAATATATGAGTTTCTATGGAAAATGTAGAAATGTATATTACATAATGTATAACATATATATTATGTATAATACATATATTTGCATCTATTTCTATAGAAAATGTGTTATATATAACACATTCGTGCTCATGCAGCTAACAAAGAAAAGCAACAGTTTGTCTATATTGGAAGGCGTCACTTTGATCCGATAAGTAAGATATTATGATGTTGCTAACTTACTTATTAGATTGTCGCTTCAATGGTCTAGATATAACAAATTTAATACGTCTTTCAATTTGTCTTCCCATAACTTATAGTACTGTAATAAATCACACGGAACCGAACGACACGCCGAACGACACTGCACTTAGTCCATCAGGCTCGCTATATTGCATGACGCAATGCAAATAACTGTCGTATAACTTTCAATCCAAACAAATAAAGGTTTTGTTTCTAAGCATGTATGAGTAATTTCCGGAAATAAATATTTGCTCATAAAGATCAACCTCGTTTGTAACTAAATATTTTATTATTGCTATAAAAAACATAAGTTTATTTCAAGTAAATTTACTTTTCTAGCAAGAATTAAACGAAATTTTTGCACAATTAATAAAAAAAAAAAAGATATATTTTACAAAAAATATATTTCGTCATCACAATCAAATTTTTTTATAACCAATAAATATTGAAGAAAAATCACAAGAGTAACATTTGTTTCTGAATATTTTGACTTTTTTCTCTCAGTACAACAGACTCTAGAGATTTAAAAAATACATTTTGGTGGCTTTCCAGCAAGAGACACAAAACGACACAGGAGTTATTCTGTTTTTGTATGATATTCAGTGAGAGATGAAAATGGAATGACTCCTGTGTCGATTTGTGTCTCTTGCTAGAAAGTTCCCTTTATTATTCTGACAAAAGACAAAATGAATCGAAGTATTCCTGTAAGATTTTTCCTTCTTCCAATTTCTTAAAATTAAATTTACATATCAGTGATAATTTTTGATTGATTGCACATTTGACGGAAATTGTTGGAAGACTGGAGCTCTTTTTGTGATAAATTTATTTAAACAATATCACTGAAAAGGAAAGATTGAAAACGTATGCATTTTTGTAATTATTGCATGTAATTATAAGTATGTAAATATATGCACTCATTAATTCGCGCGAGAAAAACAGCGTCGGTTCAGATAGGCAATCTTGTTAATTTTTAATTTTAGAAAATACAATATTCAAATAGGTCTGAGAAATATTAATGCACAGTTCCAATTATAAATCTTCAAAATTTATTAAATATAAATTTAATTAATTAATAAACAATGAACATTTTGACTCACTTTGAAGTTATCCTCAATGTAACAATTTTACTGAATTACTCCGACATTGTGTCATTCACTCATGTCATTCACTCTGACTTCGTCCTCAGTCCGATAACGGCTGAGCGAGTTACCATATCCGAAGTGGCATCTTTCAAATGTAAAATAATGTCAGAGAAGGTGAAATACTCCCGAAGTGACTGCGAACGAGTAAAGAAGTTTTGGATCCTAATAAATTCAGATTCAATATATATCCGTATGCTAATAACTTAATTTGTAGACAAAAAATCGCAAAGAAACGTGATTATTGTTAAAAAGCTGATCGTTAAACATCTAAACATATGTCTGATCTTATTAGACTACCAAAATAATTATGTAGAACATTTAAACCGATAGCTAGAATGTCAAGATATTTTGCAGAATTACTCATCACGCTTGGGTGTCCTACATAATTATTTTGATGGTTCAACAAAATTGTTTTTAGATTTATCTGTATCTAGTTAAATTTGTAGATACTTCAGCAAAACTATTCTTTTCATTTCCTTTTGAAAGAAAGTATCTTTTTTCATGTGGTATATTACACTGAGAAAAAAAGTTATTAACTTTACTAAAATTTTCAACTTGATTAAATTTTTTCAGTTTACACACACACAAGTATTTAATATAATTTAAGTTAAATATATAAATGCTTAAACTGAAATTCAAGTATTTTATTTATTAAAGTTAAATAGTTGAGACGAAGGAATTTAATCAAGTTGAAAAATTTAGTCAAATAACAACTTTTTTCTCAGTGGATTAATATGCTTAATAAGTCGCTATTATTCATAAGAATTAGTGTATTATTTGCTGAAAGACAGTCTGAGAAAAAAGTTGTTATTTGACTAAATTTTTCAACTTGATTAAATTCCTTTTCATTTCTTAGAACTGAATCAATCAGTAATACATGCACTGTTTTTCAGAGGTGCACTGATTTCAATCTATGAGAATACCTCCTCCCTATTTTAATTGAAATCACATTGGAAAACAGTGAATAGTCACTGATGATCACAGTTATAAGTATAGCATTGCAAATCGGTAAGATTTCACTGATTTAGAGAGTACATTAAATAGACTCAATGTTATTTAAATCTCTCGGAAACTACAATCGATCGCTCGGTGCGGTGCTCATTTCTTTGTCGAGCGGAAATTCTGTCCAAACCGGGACGAGTCGCGGAGTTATAGTCGTCGTCGGGTCGTCAAAGGTTACCACGGATGTGCGGTTAACAACAGCGAGACGCAACGAGGGAGACGAGGCTTCGCTCCGTGAACCAGTTCCGACTTTATCGATGCACCCGCACTCTCGGAATATCGCGTACGCGGCCGGCGAAACAAAAACGGCACGCGGATGAATAATTTATGACGAAGACGACCACCACTGGGTTGCCGACTCCTTGCTCTCTTACTCTTTCTCTCTTTCTCTCTCTGTCCTATCTCTCTGTCTCTCTCGTCGTGTCAGACGACAACGAACGCGGACGCGTACACACGAATAATTAATCACCATCTATAGTAGGAATCTAAAGATAGTGTTTCGCGACTGACTGACGTGTACATATGGTCTTTGTTCCGCGGTTCGCTCGGCTCGCTCGTAAAAACGGCACGTGGATAATGCCGAGAGTTTCAACTACGAGACAACGGCACCGCCGCCATCTAAAAAAAAGGGTATCTCCTCTCTTTCTTCTGTCGATGAAAGCGTCGTTTCACGTAAACACGTCCGCCCTCCTATCCGTCCTTTTTGTACGACGTTGATATCCGTGATACGCAATTAACCCGCATCGAACGGCGTGACAAAGTTCAATAAAGCTTGCCCTTTACTCGAACAATTTCGGATACTCGCTCGTAATCATCGGAGATAATCATCCGATTCAAGCTTCGAAACAGGTGGTCTGATAAATTAAATTTCAAAGTATTTTAAAAGTTTTGATGCGATAATAGTAAACTTGGTAACAGAAATAATAGAAAGTACATAATACGATAATAATAGAAATCTGATATACTCGTATATCACGGTAAAACCGTCTTGTATAAACCGCATCACGCCCGACCAGCTGGTATAATGACAGATATTATAGATCGATCATATTCCATGTATGGTTTATAGAAGTTATGTATAGTCTGAATTATGAAACAACTGCCGATGTCTCCACAGTTGCATTCACGTTACTGATTAACTTGGTTAGTCGAGTCCGTTTCTATTCCGCCTAAGCAAATAGGAAATAGACTGAATGGAAAATTATGTAACCTTCGTTGTTAAAGAGCAGAATATAATATCGTCTATAGTAAGTATATATTTGTATGTGATATTCATTATAATTTGAAAATGTAACACGCAGAGAATCATTCTGCAAAATTGGAGTTTCCTACAAAAATCAAACAAGAGGTAAAATGTTCTGGAAACAAAAAACTTCTCATTTTCAAACTGTTGATTGTGTAATATGGTAATTTTTCTCCCAATATATATTAATAGCAAAGTTGTAAGCTTTAATATTTGAAAACCTTTTTAAAAGAAACAAAAAAAAATATATAAATGTTATGAACTTGCTTATGTGGTTCTTGTGACAATTTTATATTTACTATCTATTTATCTCACAATATATATTTTACATTTTTTATATCATTAATAATGATAAAAGTGAAGAAGGAAATATTATTCAAAGTATAAAACTGTAATTTTTTTTACTTTTTATTTCAAAATTTTTCAAATTGATGCATGCCTTTATGTTTCTCTCAATATAAATTTAGCTCCACGCAGATTTTTAAAAAGCTAATATAGATTTAAAAAATTGGATTCATTCGGTTTTATAAGAAATACTATTGAAATAAAATTGAGAATTTTTGTCTGACCTGAGATATTTTAGAGAAGTTTAATATATTTTGATATATTGGTGAATATGAAATAGATCGTTCCAAAAGTGGAATCAAAATTTTTGCAAAATTCTTTTTAAAAATGTTTGACAGCAGGAAGCTGAGAGAGTATCTTCTGAGATATTTTCTAAAATAAAATTTAATAGTAGATTTAATTATCTATTCATGACGCACTTTATTTTTAACAGTAAGTAAGTCAAAATAAATGAGATTCTTTTGAAATTCCCAAATTGAAATTCAGTCCGGAGCTTTTATCTGAGGCAATGAAAAATTCAAAAGTGCAGAAAATATGGCGATGCGATTCAACCTTTGCAGTTAGGTGAGAGAAACCAATAACAGGAAAACGATTGTTTGATTCACCGTTTTATGAACTTGGTAGAATCTTTAAAAAGAAAAAAAAAAAGAAAGAAATTTTAACTCAACTCTCTCAAAAGGATAGGATTGGAGCACACATTCACGTGTCGAACCATTTAATCGATTAGACGGTACGCTATCGGAGAATTCGATGCAAATCTCACGAAACACCGTGTACCGTGAATACCGAGACACGAACGGACACGGCTGGGAGGGATAACGGAATGGGACGGCTGTACGTTGTCTTTCGCATATTGCGGCGTCCACGAGAGGAATGTTAGTTACTTCGTCACACACTCGACCCGTCCCCTCGCACCTTAGCACGTGTGCGCGACTGCATCGAGCACTCCAATGAGATATGCCGCGTGTCGTTAGGATGCATTCTCGCGTTCGAACCTTTTTTCCTCTCTTTTCGCTCTCTCCTGCTCTCTCTTTCTCCTTTTTTTCCCCCCTCTCTCTCTCTCCTCTTTTTTACCCGCCATCTGCCATTCGCACTCGCTCGCGTCGCCGGCGAGGAATCCGAATGAAGACTAAAAAGGGCTGATCAGAACTTGCTCGAAGGCAGGGCCCCGTTCCTTTCTCGCGCGGAATGACAAGTGACTTCGCGTTATCTTTCACGGGGCCGCGACACGTACGCGCGAAGATACGCGTGTCGGCCTGGGTCGTCGGTGAATTCGAGCCCTGGAAATTAATCGCGGAGATTACGTTCGTTCGAGAATCGAAATCGACGGTGCTATGTATCACTTAGCGTCGCAGCATGCGCCATATTTATATCTGCGTGATATTTCACTTTTTGTATCGATTTTTTTTTTACGACTTGACCGATGGTACGAATCTTTCGTGCATAACGTATACTCTCGGTCAGAATATAACAAAAAATTTAAACGCGCTCTATTTTTTTTTAGCAATTTTTTTAACGGACCGATGATTATCCAAACATTCCGAAATAAAATCTGTCGCTCAATTAAACGGCGCATAGTGCACCGTGCATTTAATAAAGACTCTGTTTGGCCACGTCGGTGCTGAGGGTCAAGGACCCCATGGCTGCGCCGCGATGTGACGTTAAAAAGTTGGTGGAAACGCGATTTTACGTTTCACGACGTGGTGGTAGTCGTTAAATAAACTGTTAGTGCAGTCTAGCGAGCGCACGGGTTAAACTTTCCTACCGCAAACACCTCCGTCGTTCTCTCGTTCGGGATTTAATGGGAGAACGAAGGTGACGGACTTTGAAGGGCGGCGGCGGCGGCG
>QKQZ01046489.1:0-30903 GCA_003595255.1 Solenopsis fugax
TATATGTACGTATACGAGAGCATCTGCTTTTCCTCCTATCTCGCGCCGGCTTCTTTCCCCGGAGAACGGATTTTGTAACGGTGCATCCCGGCCATTCGACCTCGCGTATCTCGCACGATGCTCTCGCGGGCTCGTTAATATCGTCGAACGAAAGTAAAAACTTTCATTCGCGCGCTCTGCTACTGGCTCCGATGTCGTGCGTGCTTCCTAGGAAGAAGATCCCCGGCGGCGTTACGTATTCGTACGATCGTGTATGTGCAGCCTGTGTACCAACTAGATATCGCGACTTTACGAGACGCTTGGATAACGCTCGACGATACTTTCGATATGTTGCCAACACGGTTATTCCACACTCAGCGACGTTTATCGGTGTCTTAAATCATTAAGATATCGCTCGCTACAGTTACAGCGACAAACTGACGCGACTCCGTGCACATAACATCTCTCGTCTCAATATTCTATGCTGCATCCTACGCGATGTTTTTTCTTAACAAGTGAAACATCGATATCAAATTATTAATGCAGCACACAGAAAAAAAATTAGTATCAAATCAACAATTCATTGTTTCATATATAAGCAAGAATATAAAATCTCCTTGGAAGTATTTATAATCTCAAAGAGACATAATTTGTTAACATAAAGAACTTTTGTTTCTTCATGTAAGCAAATTATGTCTGATCAATATTATCAAATTCTTCCAAGAAGATTTTATATTCTTGCTTATATATGAAACAATGAATTGTTGATTTGATAGTAGCTTTTTTCTGTGTACATAATGTTTTTTTGTTTTTGATATTTTATACATTACTTTCTGCATGCGTCTGTGCACGGAGAAAGATTATTTTATTATGGTAGCAACTAGCAATGCTCTTGAATTGCCTTCGAGGACGTGATGCATTAATATAGATCTGCATTTCCATATGTATATCAATTTGCACATGAACGTGAACTCCGTTATAAGTAGACTGAACGCGCATCCGCGACATAAAAATTATCATTCTAAGAACCTATACAATCTTCTTTTCATGAACGCGTCTCAATGGGGTCACTCCATTTATAATCCCGTAGATTTTCATGGATGGCAAGTTGGAGTAGAGTCTGTCCGGTTGTTGCCCTACATCGCCTCTCAATTTTCTTTTGTTCCCTAATGTAGCTTGTCAAGTTTCCTCCTGGGATTTCCGGCCAAGGGAATTTGATTGATTTGCTACGATTTCCTCAGAATTCCAACGGTACCCGTTGATACCCCGTCGGAATACTCCCCAAATGGATATAGATGTTTAAGGACCAAAAGAGAGAAGATTAGCTTTTGGTTAGTGAAAGCGCGTCATTACGCTGCTCGTCGTGATCGTGTCGTTGTACTTTGCTTAAATTGCATTGGAAATGAGATGCCCATCTGGCGATTTCCATAGTAATTACGAGATCTCTTCGTAACGAAAACCATAGGCGGCAAAACCATTGTGGCGATTGTGGTGACAGAAAGAAAGCAAAATTATTGAGAATAATTTCACATTTCCTATAATCCCGCGTTAATCGGAAGCTATTTCTTGAACGTTAATAGGCTGCAAATTGATTCCCAGTCGCGCGACCGCGCGCAACTTTTAAAATAAATAAGCAAGACTTTCTATACTCCATGAGGTGTTTTGTCTGTGTATCGAAATTTTTATAATATTATTGGCACATATTTATATTACATTACATTATAAAAACTTTATTGTTAAAACAGTTAACATTATTAATATTGATAGTACGTTTTCAATAAAGATTTATATTTTTTAATAAAGTAAAATAAAATTGAGCGAAATAACTAAAAATGAATTAATAACAAAAATATTAAAATTAATAATAAAAGTAACAATGAGATATTGTGCTTTTCATTTTAAAAGCTAATTGCAAAATGTATACAAGAGTATCTGTTGTACAAATATAAAATAATAAAAAAAGTAATATCAATAATTAATTATCAAAACAAATAATAAATTTATTAATAATGTTTTTTTTATCTTAAATGGAAATTAGCTATTGATTAAATTTTCTACACATTTTTTATTTTTTCAACATAACGTTAAGCTTAATTGACTAATCAACATTGATTCATTTCTTAACTTTTCCAAATTTGATGTTAATGAGTAAAATATGAATTTTTTTACTTTAGAGATAAGCAAACGATAACTGTGTCTTTTATTCCTCACTTTATCTTTTCGTTATTCAGTATGGGACCACTGATAACGCTAAGTTGATAATTAAACGTAATCGTTATTGATGACATAATTTTATGTAAGTATTGTAAGAGGACACCATCGTAAGCCGAAATAGCTCAGTTGGGAGAGCGTTAGACTGAAGATCTAAATGTCCCTGGTTCGATCCCGGGTTTCGGCATCCCTTTTTTTTTTTACGAGACAATTTTAGAGAATACAAAGAGAAATCGATTTCATTACCGTTTCTCACGCGGTAGTTCGTCACAAGCCGAAATAGCTCAGTTGGGAGAGCGTTAGACTGAAGATCTAAATGTCCCTGGTTCGATCCCGGGTTTCGGCATCCCTTTTTTTTTTTACGAGACAATTTTAGAGAATACAAAGAGAAATCGATTTCATTACCGTTTCTCACGCGGTAGTTCGTCACAAGCCGAAATAGCTCAGTTGGGAGAGCGTTAGACTGAAGATCTAAATGTCCCTGGTTCGATCCCGGGTTTCGGCATCCCTTTTTTTTTTTACGAGACAATTTTAGAGAATACAAAGAGAAATCGATTTCATTACCGTTTCTCACGCGGTAGTTCGTCACAAGCCGAAATAGCTCAGTTGGGAGAGCGTTAGACTGAAGATCTAAATGTCCCTGGTTCGATCCCGGGTTTCGGCAAGTACCTTTTTTTTATATTATTTATAAAAAAAACAGGTGAACTTGCCGATTTTATTTTTATCATGAGAAGAAATTCTCAATTAAAAGTGTTTATTTTATTTTATTTTTCAATACATATTTCTTATACTGAAAGCAACGAATATTTCAATTCAATTACTTCCTTAAAATTTATAATTATGTTGGCTATATAAATACGTCGTTGAAGTGTTTAAGAAATTTATGACAGATCGTCAAGAAATAGATAATTATAAACTTTTTCTTCCTTTAATTAATTCATATAACCTTTTAGTTTAATATATCCTTCATATTACGGTATATATATAGCTTTAATAACGGTTATTATTAAATTATTGTATATACGGATCGAAATTCTCGCGATTATCCACGAAGCCGTCGACCTAGCCCCAGGCTACGATTGTATCATTCGCGTGAGTAAGGACGCGATTATATCGATAATAATGGCTCGCGATGTAAAAGTCAGCAAGCGTAATTCACGATTCAACGACCCGTTCATTGAGCATAAACCGGCAGGTCCGGTATGTTTGGCGTAACTGCATTACACGCACAAATTGCAATTATATACGTTCATCGCACGCTTGTTCGTGGTGAGGCAAGATATTTGACACGGCTGACACATTATAAATGTCGCAATCCATTGTACGTTAGAAGTATTAGCGTTAAACCTTTGGCGTTTAACGCATTATTTATTGCGGAGTATTTCAAAATCGTCGTCGCGCTTCTTCCATCACGAATTCTCCGCTGACAACTTTTTTCTAACGAGCACGTCGAAGTCATATAGGTACTTATTGAAAATTCTCCTCCTTTCGAAATGCGCAAATCACAAATAAATTACAGTTAATTAAATGAAATTTGAGATAGAATTGCACGTCGAAGTAACTGCCTGTTGCGAAATGTCGATAGGTGTGTCCATCAGTCATTTTCGCGGTTCAAAACGTAGATCGACCGTTCCATTATTACCTAATGCTGTTGCATATTTATCGCGACTAATTATACAGAGCCTGTTCTAGATTCGGGCTCTTCGATCTGTCGTCTGTGAAGCAGCCTCCTCTACGCGCACGCGTTTCCCTCATGAAATTTCAGCGATGCGACTGCCTTCTCTTATCTACGCTTATTACCTCATCGACCGATATTGCTGCCTGTGGGATTCCGAAATGTGGCGCGCTTCTGGAACAATTATCTCTTAATTAGATTTCTGCTTCGGGAGGATATATGCTTCATGAAGTTCTCCTACGCATCGATGCGCTATCTTCGTTTCCGTTCCGCTTAACATTTCATCTGCTCCACGGGGAAATATAGTAATCGATACTTCTATATTGATAATTCGTACATTTATGAGATCTCATTATTTCTCTTTATTGCGTTGTTTTCAGAAATCTTTAAGAATGAAAGCAATTATCATTTAAAGCAACATTATCGTTATAGCTTGCTCAATAAATCATTTCTTGTTTACAGAGTCGTGGTTAACGATCTACCAAACATGTTACGCCTCGTAGTTCTTCTGCTTCTGTGTAAGTACAGTTTAATCTTCTATTTTTTTTAATTAATATTACAGACATATTTTCGATAAAACAATGATATTAAAATAATTGCAACATTTATTCCTAAGGACAGAATAGCAATGAAAGGCATAATAATATTAATGTACAAGGTAATTTTTTAATTTTATTATTATATAATATTACGTAATCTATTATTATACATAATATTATTGTTATACTTTTTTTATATAATATTATTACTTTTATTATTATGTAATATTATATAATCTTATATATAATATTATGTAAAAATAAAGAAATTCGTATATATTTTATGCTATTAAGATCGTAATCGTTACGATTTTCAAAAAATTGCAACAAAAATTTTCTCCTCATAAATTTTTGGTATATTTCTAAATATCCGGATTATTTAGCGGAAAAGCGACGTACGTATTGATGTTAGTGAAGGCAACAATGGAAGGGGCTTCATCAATGAAACAAGTGCATTTCACAGCCATGTCCCTCGCGATTCGTGAGCTTCGCTCTGCAACGAATCAATTCACTCGCGGTGAATCGACGGAATAAAAATCCTCCTTTTGAGATTTGCACGTGTTAACGTCGTTCTCTTTTTGTCGTTCTTTATCTTATGGTCTGGCATTTAGAAGATCGATGGGAAATACGGGAATACAAACGGTGGAACGGCATTTACTGGTGCACCATCCTAATGGTCATCGGCCATCAGCAGTGGACAAAACGATTAATCTCTCTGCGCCCATTGCTCCGTGTGAGATTACTCAATATTTTTATTTATTATTTCTCTCTTATCGCCGTTGCTCATCCATGCTGCTGGCCGATAATTACGAACCAATCGTATAGCTATATCTCTGGCAGCGTGGGAGCGCCGTGGCATCCTGTCGCGCGCGGATAAAGTCAAGGATTCGCTTCCGCGGCGAAGGTGAATCCGACGTAGGATCGCTCGGCCCGGGATTTATGGCCGTTTACTCGTCGCTTCTCTTCTGCGTCGAGGAGCACGGCACAATCTGCGGTACAAGAAGATCGATGTTGTTGACTCACCGACCATTCACGCGGCATTTGTCACCGCGCTTGTCGTTGCCTCTTATCGCAGAAATATGGAAATTTTATTTTCCTTCCCGCGAAATTCCCGTACGAAAGGCTTTAGAGAAACGGCACGCTTAAGTCACGTTTCAGGAAAAATCATTCAGGGATAAATAGTGATTGACTTATATTTATTAATAAACTTTATTGCTATTCTTCGAGTATTTTTATAACGTTGTTAAATATATATCCAATTACATTAATAAAATATTTCTTACGGTAAAAGGTGTCTGGCTGTTGATCGTTTATCAATTTTTCAAAGACGGATTAATGTAATATAAATTTATTTTATATGACGCAGGCAGAAATTTTATTTTGTCCACGTAGATGATTAATAATTTTCTCAAATAATGTCAGGTAATAAAAATAACTATAAATTCAGTCAAAAATGCAAATGTCATGCAAAGAAGAAATAATTTATAATTATGGAGGGATAAGTTACGAAAGATACAAGAGAGAGTATTAAACCTAATTAATAACTTTTTATTTCGCATTTCCGATTAAAACTCTGAAAATTTTCGTGCGTCTTGTTATTGTTAATCGCAAGATCGTCGTATTTACACAGTAATTTATAACAAAATGGAGAAATATATATTAGATTAACTGTAGGGGCTACTGAATAACGTTTGAGAAACCTCTCAACGTAGCGAAGTAGAAAAGTTCACGACTATTTTGTTGGAAACGCGCGATTCGATATCCGAGACTTACTGCAAGTATGCGCGGAAAATTTTTCATCGCTATGAAAGTTTGTCGCTTACCTTCACGAAACTTTGCACGTTTTCCACGATCTCGTAAAGAATTTCGCGGGGCAAGTTACGACTTGGCGTCCGTATCACTTTTTATCCATCTTTATTACTCTGTCGCGTCTCTCTTTCTCTTTCTGAATTTTCCAATAATGTTGCGTACGGCTTTATATTCAGCGCGATTAAGTTTCTTTTTCGGATATCGCAGTTGAAGTTTGAAAACATCGTCAGGATCGATAGTCAGACTATTATTAATTTTTCCGTAAAAATTACTCTCTACTTACGATTAGATGTTTCCGTGAGACGTTCAAACAGCTTATTTCCAACCTAATGCTTTTGATGGTAAAATACATAGACTCGCCTTTGGTTATCATCTGTCATATTAAATATCGTGCGAACTTCTAATATTAGTACGCGAAACAACATGCAAATAACAAAGTGACGATAGCCCATCGACCTCTGACTCGAGTTTTTATGCTTATGTAACGTGTCATAGGTATCACGCGCTTTCTCTCAACTACAAATTCTTTGGTGAAATTTCCCGCAGCTCTTTGAGATCGAAAATAATGCTTTGCATTTTTGACAGTTTTCGAAAGCGCGTATCCGTAACCAAAATTTAATTTCAAATTTTTTTAAAGATTAATTAACAATTAATTCGATGAGAAGGGAAACGTGATTGTAATCGAATATCGGAATCTTTCAGACTAAACAATTTACTCACTAAGTAGCTATTTTATACACTTTATAAAGAGCAACGAATTTTCAGATCCGCAAGTGTTATATAAAACATTGAAGAGATAAAAGTATTGAACTATTATCTAAACAAGAGTTATGATGTCAGTGCACTGAGAGAAAAATTTTTTGAAATGGAAAAAATTATTTTTTTTTAACTATATGTTATATTTTGACACAAGCATTTGTTTGTTCTGTTTAAGTAAAAATATTTACTTTTAAGTAAATATTAACATATTATATATGATATATAATTTTATTTTTTTATATTTTTTACATTTAAATAATGATTTTACAAGACAATACATGACTTTACAAAATAGTTTAACAGTAAATATTTTCTAGAACTGCAAGAAAAAATTATTTGATAAAAAATTATTTCTTCATTTTATTTACATAAATATTTCAATTAAGAAATTTTCAACTTTACAGCAAGTAAATAAGCAATTAGGACCATCATGGAGTAAACAATTTTTTTTGTGTTTTTTAAGTACAATTTTTTTGTTTTAAGATATTTTTTCTCTCAGTGTAGTTATTGTAAACTTTTTGTTCCCTTTATTTTGCAGAATTATTTTTTGTATCTTTAATCTTAATATCCTACATGTGTGTGTTAGTGTTTCCATTCTTAATACTCTGATGCGTATTCAAGCACTCTTAAAAAAAAAAAAAAATTTATCTCAATGCCGCTGTCGAACATACGTATATGATAATATATCGTTGCCCTCCAGCAGTAACAGAATAAAATTACTCAAGAGCCAAAATAAAGTTTGACAAGTTCGATGTAATATTCTCCATATGGATACCGTTATGGTCCTGTTCTACCGCGAATAATCTACCTATTGCCGAACGGGAGTGAAAAAAATTGCGATATGAACAATTCTATGATAATACCCGCGGGATTATACGGGCGCATCGACCGTGCGATTCTGCTGGTATGCTTGTCGTTGATAAAGCTTCTTTACTCAGCAGCGAGAACGGCCTGGACGAGTCCTGCCGCTCGCATGTTTTCACAACGTCGCGTTGTAGCGCGAAAGCAGCTATACAAATATGCCAAATGGCTACCATAGAACGACTATAGAACATTCGGATTAGGCGACCGCGCCTCGCTGACCTAATTTCCTATAGAGAACGAGATTATTTAATCCCAGCTCTAATCCCCGCTTCCGACTTTCAGGTATCGCTGCTACTTATACGCCTGGCCGCTGCGAGACAGGGGTGAGTGTTGGGATCCTTTCTGTTTTATTTATACAAAGTATTAGGAATAAGAAGTAGTCGTACACGTAGCTTTCCAGTCATAAGATGCGCTGTTCTCTTGGCTTTAAATTTAATTGAAACTGAAATTAGTCTGGAATGAAATCTGAAATTAATTTTGTAACTAGTTTTGGTTCTGTATAACTTTCAATGCCGTTCTTAATTCTATAAAAATGTCATTTAATTTATCACGGAGTGACAATTTCGCTACAATCTCTCCGCGATCCTCTAAGTTTAATATTAAGTTCCGGACTTTCCCCCGTAAAGTTGTCACACGAACGATGAAGTCTTTATATTCACGAATTACCCGTTCGTGGACCCGCTGCCGGACGCGAGGCAAGTTCGGTCGGTAGTTTAGAAACATCTTGGAATATTTATCGCGGATTTTCGTAATTCCGTAAAAGTATAAGTGACCGAACGATGTTCTCGTAAATATTCAAGTAGCGCTAATCTCAAGACCGAGCGCGCGCGCGGCTCCAATCAGGCGGCACTTTGGACGCCAAAGTTAATTAGCGGCTAAGTAATTAAAGTCCCCGCGGCCCTTATTTCAAGCAATGCAATTTAACTTTCGTAGAATTCCGTACGGACGGTGTATATGCGCGACGGTTATTGCGACGATTTACGGTTCGCGAGTAATCGATTCGAAAGAGGCAAAGCGCGGTCGGGACGCTCGCGCTTTGCTTCGCTTCGGGGGCGACGCGACGCCGTGGGCCGCGAAATTTCCAACCGCGAGCGTGGAAACGTACGTTACGAACGCTCTTTTCTCATCCCTGCAGATGTAACGCGGATTTTAATTTACGGGAGCGCGAGATCTAATTACAGAGTCACGAGTTACGCGCGCGCTCGCAAGCGAATTCCCGTCCTGCGGTACCGTGAAAAATCGCTCGAGTGAAATTACGATACGCTCCCGCGAGCGTCGCTTTGAAGTTTGCCGTTAACGTGGCTAATAAACGCCGACAATGGTCAATACTCGCGCAGCACCGTTTACCGGTTAACCGTGATTTACGCGACGCGTAGGTGTGGGTAACGGCGACGGGACGCACTCCCCCGCCCGCCTGCCCACCTGCTCGCCCGTGTGCGCTACAGCGAAATTTAATCAAACTTTCGTTGTGCCCGGTGGGATGCGAGTTGCAGTATCGAATTTCATCGTGTGCCGGATAACGTAGCGGCGAGTGTTCGTTCGCATTTTGTGTACGTCGTATCGTCTCGCGCACGCAAAATCAATAGCGTTTAATGCACTCATCGCGCTTGTTCATGCGTACGAATGCATAAATTGATTTCCCTAATTATCAATACTTCACGTATGATGCATGTAAAAAGAGAAACGGGAATTGTAGTAAATTGAAGCCTTATTTTTTAACGGGTAATATTTCTTTCGGTAATAGAGCCTCTATACAAGAAAACTAAATTCCGAAATTCGAATTTAACCTTTTTTTTGCGATTACGTCGTCCGGAGAAAAAAGATATATTGGATTGAACTGATAACTAACTTGGTTTTGTACACATTCTCAATTAACTCCAAGCGAAAAAATATTGTACATTTTTCAAACGATCTCACATTAACGTTATCAGTATTATCTGTAATTTTAAATGATGATTGGATTACGAGATAGCATCTCAGGATGCAAGCGTCGGAAGAAAAGTAATCCAACGAGAGCGAGCAGTAGGATGATTTAAAAGTAGCGTACCTTTTCCGAGAGACTTGCGGAAACTCGCCATCGCGCGAGCGCTTTTCTGGAAGTAGTTCTACATTCTGAAAGCGTATTACGTTGCAGGCATCGCGAGATGTCGAGCATGCGAGACTGCCAGAGTTCCTCACGGAATTGGACCTGTCGAGTCTCGAGGCATCCCAGGAAGACGTCGAAGCGCTGAAGAAAATCGTGAAAAGGCTGGCGCCCGAAAAGAACGGCGAGTACCAAGTTTACCAAGGTTCTCTCACAGAACTGTCCTACTAACCTCGAGACTACATCGCTAATCTCTTTTTCTTTTCCGACCTGACTAAAGCGATTCGCTTTTTCTTCCATTGCCAGTCTTCTTCGGTAACGAGGACCTCCTCAAGGAGTGGCTCAAAGGAGCGGGTATTATTACTTAAAGAGTTTTTCTCCGTGCATGTTGCCTCTCTTTGATGTAATCGTCCTTACTCGAATACTCGACTCTTTTATTATCGTTTACAGAATAAATTGTTTAGCATCGCGTTTAAATTCTTTGATAAAAACTGTTTGTAACAAATTGTCTTTTAAGGAATGTTGCAACTCTTGAAAACTGCTATTTGTAACTTTATTCCGTGCTTATTAATTGCTCTACTAATCCCAAAGTTTTGAGTGAAATCGCAGATAGCCAAGACGATCGTAAATAACGGATAAAAAAGTTATGAATAAATATTTCTTTTGCCTGTGTATTTCTTGTCCAGGCATAAAAATAATATTCGCTTGTTCAAACTTTTCATTCCCCGGCGCTTCGCGTATTATCTTTTCTCATGTATATATTTGCATTGTGCATGTATGTATATTTGTCTTTCGCGTGTAGACATAACGTGCAGTCATACAAATGCACACTTCTACAAGTTGTGCATCTGTGCAAATATTACCGGAAGCTTCTTCGGTAAATTTGGAGTACCCCTATGCATCGCGATATTGTAGAGGCATAGAGGCGAAAATGAGAGCATCCTATGTCTGTACATGTCGCTTCTCCAACTGTCTTACCGAAGCGTTAGATATTACGTAAGAGGCTGTGTAAGCGAAAGTCATTGAGTGCGTGCGACTATCTCGGGGCGATCGGACTGCGTTTCTGCTTTCCCACGAGGTGCAATTTTTCGTTTTACGATGATTGTGCGCCGGCGCTTCGTGACTTTCCACTGAAGTGACAGACTTTCTACGACAGTGCTATTCTAGCCCATCTGCTATTTCTCTAAACGTGACGTAATTGCATTGTTACGTCCAGTAATTAAATTTTCGAAATACGACACGTTACGCGTGTCTACAGATAATCTATAGATAATCTCTTATCGCTCGTTTATTATCTTGCGCACGAAGCGATATGAGAGGAGGGGGGGACGGAGGAGGGGATTTAAACAATTTTTGTCGTCAGCCTCGATAGTTATCGGTTCGCGTGGAATTCTTTGTGCACGAAAAAAAAATCGATGGCATAGCTCGCATGGCTCGTGAAAGCTGCAAGTTTATGTTGTGATGTTTATATTTTAGAAGCACGGTCGCGAAAAACGCGGGGTGAACGTCGGGATGAATGCCGCGTTAATATAACAACCGTTATAAAATTTAATAACACTCCACTTTGTACTCAGGCGTGACGGGGCAGCCCGGGGTGGATTATCCAGCCCTCACGTCGATTCCAGCCACTTCATTCAGCTGTCGCGGTCTGAGAGGGGGATATTACGCGGATTTAGAGACAAATTGCCAAGTAGGTGACATCGATATTACGTACTTTGTTCAGTTTGAGCAATAGTTATGCGATTCATATTTAATCCGACAATTTTTAATTATAGATTACTGAATTTGGACATTTATAATGTTTGGAAAAAATATAAATACCAAATAAAAAAAGTTTGAGAAATAAAGAAATGAAAAACCTCTCTGAAAAAATTTTCTTTATTGCACCTTTCAATATAATTTATGTACAAAAAAAATTGTCTTTGAAAAAAATTATACTTAATAACGGCACTTGTAACTTTCTACAGATACTTCTTCTCGGTTTGTGAGACACTTGTCACCGAAGCTGAATATAATTTCAGGTATTTCACATCTGCGACAATGGACGCAAGATCTCGTTCCTGTGTCCTAATGGCACCATCTTCCAACAGTCGCAACTTATATGCGACTGGTGGTTTAAAGTGGACTGCAGCAAGTCCACGGAGTTGTACGAGCAGAGTGCCGAGCAATTGGCCGAGGAAGAGAAGAGACGTGCGGAGGCGAGAAAGATGAAGACCGAGTACCATCGCACGGAGCAAGGCAGTGCAGATTATTACGAGAATGTCGACTACGATGGCACACAAAACGGTAGAACCAATCCGTATGGTCAGTCCAAGCAAAATCAGATTCCGGAAGGACAGGATGAACCAAAGTCCAACCAACACTACGGACCGAACAATGTTTTCGAGAATACTCGTGATTCCGGTCGTTATTTCCAGGAGAACAATGCGAACGCGTTACGAACTAACGAGAAAACAAGCCAGACACCCGAGAACTACGACCAGCCGCCAAAACAGCGGCAATATCACGACGGTGGATCGAATTATCAGGCGGGTAGCAGACAGAGAAATCAGTTGGATACGCAAAGCGGCAAGTTCAATTACGAGCATAGCAATAAGTACCAGGAGAGCCGGCAAAATTATCAGAGCAACACACAGGATCATTATCAGTCTAATCAGAATACGCCGCGCAACAACGAGAAGCCGGCGTTCAATAATCCGAAATCGCGCACCTCGACGCGAAACAATTTGTTCGGTTCCAACCAGTCGCAAAAAGCTACGCCGACGTACATGGAGACGACGACCTTCAGAACCACAACCGCAGCGCCTCCGAGGGAATATCAGCAGTTTGCGGAAAGCGCCGCGTTTGTATCCAACCGGGGAAATCGTTTCAACTCAAGAAAATCCGATAATACTCGACAGTATTATTATCATTCGTATGATTACCGAGATCGTTCCACTGCAGCTAACTATCGCGCTCACGAGACGACTACCTTAGCGCCGCAGAAGAACGAGGGCGAGACGGTGTCCTTCACGCCGAAGACGGGCGCTCCGCCATACCCTGGGCCTACATACACTCCTATCTATAAGCCTAGAACAACAACGTTGCCACCTTACGAGACAACGTTGCAGTACACGCCGACCACCGAGACGTCTTATTACAGCACTCCGTATTACAGGCAAGGCGATATTCCGGAAACTACGTATGCTAATGTCGACGCCGCGACCGTGACGTCGTCTTCCTCCGAGGAATACCCAACTACATCCTTCACTACGTATAACGATCTGCGAACTCCCCCGGCGATAGGGAGAGTGCCCCCGGCTCCCGGGAATTATCAAAATCAGCAATACGTCGATAACAGGGTGACCGAACAGAGAGACACTGATACCTCTTTCGCGACTACGCGTCCGTATGTGAATACAGAAAGTTATCGGCACAACGTTGCTAATGCCACTTCAACCGTCAATCAGGATACGTATTCTTCGTCGACGCCACTTTACGAAGATTCTCGTGGACAAACCCACTCCAATTATCAAAATGAGAACAGTATCGCGAATATCGAAAACAAGGGCACAACGTTGGATCCTTGGCGCGCGACTTTGCAAAGCTTCCAGCAGAATTCGATCAGCTCGACCGAGAAGCCGTGGAGAAGCACCAACGATTATCAGCAAAGTAGTAGCTCCACCAGCAAAACCTTGAGCCCTTACGACACAAGTTTCACCTACAAACAGGGGAAAGTGCTGTCCACTTTAGGCCCGTATGTACCTTTCACTAAAAACTACGTTTACTCCACGATAACCACCACTCCGACGCCGAAACCGCCGACCACCGTGACGGCTTACAGCCCTACCCTAACAAATTATCGCATAACGGCGAGCAATTTGATACCTAAGGTGAAATCGCCGCCTTCGGTAACGAGCAGACCCAAAGACAGAGCGACCTATTTGCCTGAGCCCAGCAGCAAACCACCGACGACTTTCGAGGATAGACCGTACACCGAACGGGAACACGCGCTCAGCATGTTGCACTCCCTTCAAGGTCTAGAAAATAACGCGGAAAGTCTTAGCGAGATCGTCGCGAAGGACGGAAATAATCGCAACGGGCTCTCCGCTCCCGGCCCGTCCACTCTGCACTCGTTAGCTCTGTACTTCGCCACGGCCAGTGATAATCTCGACTCCAACGAGACTATCGAGTCTACCGCAAGTGTCGAAGAAGCTGAGGATAAAGATGGGAGTCACTTGCATAATGTATCCGTCGAATTACCGACCAGCATTCTCACACAGCACACCATCTCCTCGTACGTCGAGCTGTTCAATCTGAACAATGCACTCGAAGGAAATAATACAATGGCTGAACTCACGGCGGAGATCGATAACGTTGGCGGCGAGGTAGACGATGATTTAGAAATCGAACAGAGCGAGGGCCCAGTCAACGGCGCGAAAAAATCAAACAGCACCAAGCTACGCGAGCTGGCCCAAGTCTTCACTCACGCTCTGTCGGCGTACCTACAAGATCCGGATACTTTCAAGAAGGTGCTCACGGAAATCAGGCCCACGCAACCATCGGCGACAACAACCGATGACGATCAATTCGAAATTACGACGTTGTATCCGACCACTGCGGAAGAGTACGCATCGGTGACCAAGGAGAAGGACGAAGTCCTGGATTTTTCGGATGATACCGACAGAAGGCGTAAACCATCCACCATATTCCCCACCACCTTACAACCACCTCCTGTTACCACCGATAGATCGTATTCGACGTACTACACGACGCCGTATGATGAATATTACACGACTTCAGAGAGCCAGACGCGAAGACCAATTTACTATCCGAGCACGACGCTGTTACCGCCCAGTGATTCGTCATACGATTATGTCGAATCATCGACGCAAGGTGGTAATACATTTGCATTTGAAGTGAATAACGTTTTCACTACCACTACGAACGATATTCAAAATTACGATGGCGATACGAGAGATTCGACCGATCTGTCACCGATTTATGACAATTATTTCCCATTGGACGAGGACAGGAATCGAAATAAGATTGGTGGTTTTCATAATAACACGGCGTCAACTTTCCAACCTTATGGTAAAAACGTTAAACCGATCGGCGCTACGCCTATAAACAATTACGTGGCGTCGTCGACGGTGGCGTCTTTTCAGAATTCCGAAGTAGGAACGACTGCACCCAGCTGGGGTAGAGGTTCGGCTGGTGATAAACCTGTTCAAAATCTCACACCGCCTCATTATCATCAACATTTCGGTAATGTCAAGAGTTTTGAGGTATCGAACAGCATCCTGCCGAATCAGGTGCGCTCGACGACGCCTTTGCCGAGAAGCAAATCCTCCTACAACACCGCCAGCAGTACCGTTCAGCCCTTCAGGATACGTTATTATGACGAAACAACGACAGCACCGTCTGAATCTCTCGCCACAGCTCGTAGTTCGTACGCGAAGTACAGAAACAATTACAAGTTGGAAGGCAATCGCATAGAAAGTACTCGCAAGCCCGCGGCGACAACGGTGGCAACGACAATTCGGGACGACGTCGAGACGCTGGATCCCGTCACTGCAACTGTCAGCGACGTTACTCCATATACCGCTACTGTAATTCGCGCTACCTCTAACAGGCCGGCGGACACGTCGACCACGAGACATTCCAGTTTGCTGAACAACGATCATTGGACTTCTTCGCCTATGGTCACTCAGCTTTGGGAGACAACAGTGTTCGTGGATCCTCGGCACATTAATCATGGTCTAGAATCGAACGTCGGCTTCACTCAATCGCCCGACACAACCGGTAACGCTATTAATGGAGAGTTGGAATCCACCGTGGCGGCGAGCACCACGAGATCGCCGACCTTGTCCACTGCAGATCTCGACGTTACGACGGAACCGCGGACCACCAGCACACCGAGTCCTTGGCAATGGGCGACGAGCGACAATGATCCACCCGTAACGTTCACTTTGTTACCGACGACATACGCCGCGGACAACACGGCGACGCCGACACCGATCATCACGACGCGATCCAGTATAACGACCACGATTACCTCCTCGGTGACGACCAATGCCGTCTCCCAGGACAATCTGGCGTCCACCCTGTTGCCATTCGTGACGGGTAATGCATTGAATGCCACTGAGAGTGAAGTAATCAAGGCGCACGAGATGTTTGGCAAATTGAATGAGACGAGTTCGAACACGCTGATGCGAGTAATGAAGCAGGCAGACAACAACGCGACAGTAAGACAATTGGTACTATTGCTGATAAAGCATTGCAACGGACCCAAAGACAAGACAATGGAGCAAGAGAAGGAGCAGCTATTGGATGCTCTTCTGAGGATGCCCGTTAGCGAGTTTAGCTCAGAAGAATCGCGAGAAATCATTGCCGGCATCAACAGGCTTAATCTTTCTAATATTTGTACGTATTTTCTTCTGTATTTATCAATGATATTTATTTAGAATATTTTATGAAAATTTTAATTTTAATTCGGCGCTCTAGTTATCTGTAAATATCGCTTTAAATCGACAAGGGCCCTATATTTTTTTGGACAAACACTCAATATTAAGAATAGCGAATATATTTATTACTGTTAACAAATTCAGTCGCGTTTATAGTTGCTGTAATTATTCCGAGATATAATCAATCACACGATTTTTGTCTTATTAATGAACGGATTAATTTTAGTGAAATAAAGTTAATCTCATTAGTTGCTTTAACATGCGCGAGATTGCATTATAAAAATACGATACAAAATATCTTTTAGAAGATAAAAATTGATTTTGAAGAATAGGTAATATTAGAATGCAAAATATTTTTTTTCTTTTCTTATGACTGTTTTAATTTGCTATTAATTTTACTATTTGTTAATTTATATCTACATTATTGCTTTTTAATGGTTTGCTCGCAACGCAAGATTTATTAGAAAATAAAATATTACTTTTATTTTTCCAATAAAATTTCTTATATATTTTTCTCCAATATAGTATTTCTTATATTTATTATAGATACTACGAAACACTGCTTATTTGAAAAATACAATATTGCTTATTTTACACAAAAAGTAATATTTATCTAGTTCATATTTTTCTATTTGTCAGACAACGCAGATTAACTATCTATATTTTGTAGCTAAACCACGAGCAACTGCTTTGTCGAATGCCACGACGATGAGGACTCCTCGAGCGTCGTCCGTAAGACCCACGCCGTCTGCACCATCCATCACTACGTTTCGCAGTAGGACAGGACGAAAATTCCGCACGACCACCGAGAGTGCCAACGTCATCAGAAGATCGGACGACGCTGTCTTGGAGACGAATAATTCCTTGTCGGAGAACGAGGCCACCGCCTCTGACAGCCGAGCCCTCGAGCTTCTCAGGTCGCTCTACACGATAGCCGCTAAGTGGGGCTGAGGAGCCGCATAATCGACGACCGATCGGAACTACGCGCGCGTCGGAAGACTCGCGAGATGAAGATCTCGCTCGAGTATCAGAAGACGTCCACCTGTCGATACGTCGGAGTAGATCGTTGCTGTCACCCATCACCGTGTCACCCATCACTCCACCTAGCCTAAATTCGAGGGTTCAAACACCGAACGGTGAATCGGTTTTGATCTCGGCCCATGAATCGATGTCCGTGAACGAGACTCAGCTCTACGAGCGTTTTTTTTTNGACACGGTATACACATCTTGTTGAATACCGTCGTCAGAAATCGGAATAACACTTTCCGAGGTATAACATTCAATTATTATTGATTCTGGACTTCTTGCATTATTAAACTTTACTGCTAAACTAATTACACTTGCTTGTAATACTTGGAAAATTAGTCAAGGATCGGCTTCTTCGAACTTGAATCGATAACGCTGCTGCGAAATTCGATTTAACTTAGGGCCGAGATTGACACCTTGCGCTCGTGGATATTAAGTAGGTCGTTTAACGATCAATTTCGGAAGTATAAATCCGAAATGCAGCTGCTTGATACCTGCGACCGTGCGTAACTCCTGTCGGTTAATATGCGGAGTCCCGATCGATCATCGATCGACAAGATCGCAATACAATAATTAACCGGCTGTAGTCCGACGTTAAGATTATGTATTGCTCACCGTCCTTTTTATTAAGAATAAATTATCGATCGCCTCGAAACATCGGCAACTATTACTTGAAGAAGAAAACACGTCTGCCATACTTCGTCCCTCCTGTTCAGCGACTTTGCGTGAACACCTACACTCAACTTTATACTCTTTCCTCTCTATAATCAAAGAAATTCACACATATTAAGCAAGGTAATTTTATACGTTTTACTTGTGTTTATCATGCAATGATATAACAACAAAGTTTCTCTAAATGTTTCTTCCTTATATAATTTTATAGGTCTTTAACTGGCTGTCGTGTAGTTACATTACATCGGCGTATTGTCCATATGTCCGTAGTATCTGTGTTTAGAAAAATTGACTTTATTAGAAAAACAATTGGACAATATTTTACACAATCTTTTGATTTAAATCTTCTGAATGTGTAGACATATACGACTACGTATTTAAAATGAGGAGCAAATTTTAATTGCTGATATAGAACACGAGACATCTTCCTTATTACATTAATTTTTTTTTTTAATTCCTAGTATATGTGCTTGTATGTGTAAAACAGTGATTGTCCTGCATGCCAACGGGGGAGTAAAAAGGGGGTAAACATTTTGACACGTTCGCGCGCGCCTCTCATAATGTTGTCAGGTACATCGTCAAATTGCAACTCGTCTTCTCGTTGAATTGCATGCGAAATTGGCGGAATGTGATGGCACGTGGTGAATTGCACCATGTATGCACCTTATAGTTATCCGTACCGGTCGGACTCTATATACGTGACACAATTTCAACCCTTTCCCCGCGTATCTTCCCCCAATGAGGCCACTAACGTCCTCTTTCGAAATACGCGCTAATTCCCGGGCGGTATTAATTTCTGCCGGCAGCATAATTTAATTGATATTCGGCGGAACATACGAATTTCCATTCAGCCCAAAACTGACCGTCGAACTATTCAGTATTACAAAAAAACTCCCTAGAAGGGCAGTCACGTGATCCGCCCAGTTTTCCCCGGCGGATCACGTGAAATTATTTATTCGCCTTCGCTGTGTTGCGATTCCTACGTACCTACGGCTAACAGTAAGTTACTTATATCTTGAAATTACGGTGTTGGTAACGTTCTCTTTCGTTTGGGCAGTTTCGAGGTCGGCGATGCGCTTCCGTTACGATCCCGAAACGTCCAAATGGGGTTTCTAGGTCATTATTTAAGTACGCGACTTAGCGTGTAGTTGTGTATCGATTATGTAATATATCTTTGTACAGTATGTGAATAAATATATACAGGGTTTTGTTAGCTGTGTTCTACCTCTCATATGCGTTCCTTATAATGCTTCCCTAGATGCTTTAATTTTTTTATTAACACCTTTCATTCTAAATTACTATTTGAGGATGTCTAGCAATTTATTACCAATGTTGTTGAAAAGAGTATATATGTTATACTTGTATAATATATTCTAAATAATTTATTACATATATATTAAATTTGTGTCTTATCTAAATAGTTCTTCAAAAACATACAAGGTTTAATAGTTTAGAATTACAACAAGGTTCTGCGCATAATGGGAGAAATAAATATTAGGAATAGGAATTAAAGTTTTAAATTAGTTTCCTCAATAAACACTATAAATAAATAATAAGTTTTATTGTGTTTTGTACAACACACACACATTTATGTCTTATATTTTATTAATATCCATTATGCGTTACATTTAATATTTATTGAGGAAAATAATTTTAAAATTTCAATTCTTATTATGTTTAATATTTAATATTCTTTGTGCGCAGGGCTCAAGGTGATTGAACATTTTTATCTTACTCATAGATTATTTGTGCACGAAGTAATATTACACTATTGCATTAATAATGAATACAATTGGTAAATTTATAATATTTTTTTATTTTTAAAAGTGCTTTAATATTTTTAGGATAATTCGTCATGAAAATGTAAATGCGCTGAAAAGGAAACGTCATTATCGTCGAAAGTAGAGCGCGAGGTATAAATTTTTAAAAAAGTCATTTACTCTTGATACGTATGTAGATCGCTGCAGATGTCAGCGTGGCAACATGTTAATAACTCACGCAGATTAATGAACGTCATTAATGTTTTTGCGATGGGTCCTCGGAAGACCGAGCATGGGGAAATGACCACGGTCGTCAACGATTGCGCAAACATTTAGAAAATGAAGGAGGAAGAGGAGAAAGGTCTTTCCTCTCTGTCTTTCTCGTCGCACATGTATTACATACCTCAATATCCGGTGATTCGTATATATACATGCACGATTCGTGAACGTATATTTTTTGAAATCTTACGGTTTGCAAGAATGTGGAGGCTCGGATATCCTTATTTAAAAAAAGGATTAATGCACATTTCGCAATCGATAGATATGTACTGAACGGCGTCGTAAAAAAGTAACGATGAGATTTCCGTAACGCGTAGATCTCATAAAACGCCCGAGAGAATACGCATATAATTTCAATCGGCCTAATGAAGAAACGCTAATAAGAGAAGCGATCGTGGAAGACTCGCACTCGGGTCGGAGGCCATTGCACAAATGGCTGATTAATATTTCTAAGGACGTACGTATGCTTACTATAGATCGTAAACGTCGTAAGCAGTATGTTGGATCTTCTATTACATGGAACGTTACAAAACTACCCTACAAGGACAGCACTTTTTCGCATCACGCTTGATCTCTTGATCGCCCCATGGCTGTTGCCAGGAGCGACAGATCGCGAAGCTTTTAGGGAAAAAATATGACAGAGATACAGATAACTGGGGAAAAATAACTTTGCAAATATTTTTCTCGTACGAATAATATAAATATTATTCATTTTTTCTCTAACAAATGGTATACCAATATTTTTTCAAAAATATTTGAAAATAGTTTTTAAATTAATTTTTATCATAAAAATAACTATCTAAAAATTTCAGATTTTCGATTAATTACTTTTTATATCAGTTCGGTAATTTAGGTAATAATTTTTGGAACAAAAATTGCAAAAAGTGCAAACGTAAATCAATACGAAAGAACTATATCTAAGTTGGCCAACTTTTCAGGCATGGAGTCTTTCGGATAGTTCGTGGCGCAACTTTTGCCTTCGCTACAATGCGAATGGACATCCGCCTTCAGCAAGACCGAGATCGATTCGCCGCCTCGACGCAACATATTCAAATTAATGTCCGGAGATCGGTATCCGAATAAAGAGTTACAAGAGGCAGGAAGAAGATCGTTACTCCTTCAACATCTTGCTTTTTCCGCAAGTGTAAATGAAACTACCTAATAATTATGCTTAAGCGAACATCATATTAACTCGCAAAAGTGTTTAACACGATGTAAAGCTGTACAAGCTGCTTCAAAAACTACTTTATTCGCACATTTACAGCGTTTTCTTACTTTTATAAAAACCTATTGTTTTTCCTTTTTTGGAATTTATGCATTTCGATATGTTACGTTACTAAGACATTTGTTTACGTAACAATCTGTCAAGATTATCTTTAAAGACCCGTTGGGGGCAGATTGTTTAGATAGTCGCAAATGCACTTCAAATAATGCTGCATGCGTTTAGATACGATGCAAGATTCAAGTATTAAGTAATGACAGTCACTACCGCTATAGTAATTTCAAGTAATTTCATAGCGATGGACGATAACGTTGTGCCAACATGCGCGAATCTCAATCTAACGGCGGTAAATCACAAGCTGATTCTTGGCGGCACTACACGGGGAAAAAAAAGTCCATATAAAATGAAGCAGAACTGGATCGATATATAATCTGAGTTTGTCGTGCGAGACAGATTTGGAAATCTATTTGCGGGATTGAGAAGGCCAAGATTATCTATTTCCCGTGGAATGATGTTGACTCGTGTCTACATTATACGCTGACCTAGTCCTTTTCCGAAACTAGTTAAAACTTGCGCAATCATTTTGCTGCGTAACAAAAATGCACGCTTTATAGAAGCTCAAATATTGCTCAATTCTTCCCTTCCTAAAAGTTAACTGTTAATTTTAAGAAATATAATTTTATTATTCGGCACTTCTTTTTCTTAAGCACCAAATGGAAAGTATTTTGTTTTTATTTAACACCGTTGTACATTTTTATTCGGTACAACGATAAAAAATTATTGAGATAGAAGAAAGTCTTCTTACATTATGATTATAGGAAAAAAATTTAAATTTAAATTGTGCACTGAAAAAAAAGACTGGTTATAACTACCAAATGTAATGAAATAGTGAAATAGTATCAATTAAATATTTTGTCAATATAACCAAAAATAATTTTATTTTTCTAAATGTTTAGTAAGTATTATCAAATCTGGCATAAGTTACTAAATATTTAGAAAAGTAAAATTATTTTTGGTTACATTGACCAAATATTTAATTGATACTATTTCATTATACATTTGGTAGTTATAACCAGTCTTTTTTTTCAGTGTGCGTTTCGAAATTGTTGGTTAAAGATAAGATAAAAGGTTGCATCTATTTCTCAAGTTTGCCGTCTTTTGAGCCTCTGGTTTTGCCGACTTAATTAATTAGACTTAATTAGAGACTTAAATTATCTAAATAAATCTCGAGAGATTTTTTTTCGACATTCGGAGGACTTTCAGGTAATTCTCATTGTACAGTCCGAACGGGACATCTGGGATCGAGGCCGGTCCGATTCCGAACGTGGGGATCTCCCGTCTGTACAATTATCTTCGCGCTCTACTGGTGAGGCGGTAAAAGGTCGCGGTTGATGCAATCGGCCACGATATACTCTGCAGAGTACGCGGTTAGATTACAGCGTGTTGGCCAATTGCCAGAGCTCAATTAAGGCTTTTTAGTTTTACGAGCGCTTATCGGCCGCTCGTAACGTCAAGTAGCGCGTGGATCATTGTTTAAATATGGATCGTTGACTCGATTGCGCGCGCGCGCGAACATTAAATGCTCGCCAATGTACTCATATAAATGCACATACTTACGTGATAATTATGTGAGAAACATGTCGACAATTATGATGCTATTTACCATGCGTTCTAAAGAGAATAAGGGAAAGATGCTAAACGATCAGACTCTAAGAAATCCTTTTATGAAGAAAAGGAAGACAAGGTTTCAACTATTTCATTTTTTACATTTTGAATAATTTTATTCTTATTTTTTTCAAAGATATCTCGAGTTGATCTTTATACCGTGAACAGTGTCTATGCGTGTATTACTCTAAAGATACAAAGCTCGACTAATTTTTTATTTAACATTCTCGTGATCATCACATTTATCGCGTGTTAAATGAAACCAAAAGGTTAGAGCTTGCTAACCAGCTATTACAGTTAAGGATAGAATAATTTTTTAGATAGAAGGCTTATGATTTACATTCCTATCGATCACGAAGAAGTTATCGGTTTTAACCAGTATTTTACTAGTGAGGGACGTATTTACTTTTAAACTGATTGAAAAGTTGCCATGACGAATAGCGCTATATATAATAGTTTTTCTTCCTTAAAATCATATTGACATTCGTATCGGGATATTTGCTTCTCAAAAAATATAAAAACCAGAGAATTTCTCTGACAAGTTCCTTCGTATATTATCGTAAATTGTTACCAGGTTTAAAAAGTTAATTTTATAATGGCTTAATAAAGTTATCAAATTAGGATTAATTAAATTCTAATTGTATTTACGTACTCGAACTGAAGAGTATTTCGGAATATTAATAACGATAATTCAGGAGTTAAATTACGCGTTTAAGGGCCGATTGTTCCGTCTCTGGACTACATGGTAAGTTATCTAATGGATAATTCATCCATTCTATCCATTATACGTCTGTATGTAGCCGTAGACGTTAGATATATTATCACATAATTTATCCGAAGGTGGAACACAACCGGCTATAAATGATATACTTTGCAACGGATCATTTCTCCGACGAACGAATTACCGAACGCTTTCACCGCGCCAGTACTTGTTGCATACCGATTCGGATCGCTGCCGCTTTTTAGCTGATGACACGGTGTATGTTACCGAATCTCGAGCAATCTCACAGCAGAAAAGAAAATGGGGAGGGGGGAGGGGATGATGCTAGAGGTCATGCGGATGAGGTAACGGCGCAAGGCGGCAATTAACCCGTGATCGCGGAGTCGATCTTTCTCGAAGCACTTTCGTCGAATGCGGATGCCGGACGACTCCTCTACTTTGCGTATCGAGATAGGCGAAATGAGCCTCCATTCCGCGCGTTAGCGCATTCCCGGCCTCTTTCTTGATTATACCTCGGAAATCTGAACGAGGTGTATTTCACATACGGGGAGAGGTTCGCGCCACGTACGTTTAGTGCCGAATACGCCCTATCTTAGTCTCGGCCCACCAAGGCTGGGCATTCACGTCTTCCAACACACATGAGAAACGTTCCGAGCGCTCGGTTTGCTCATAAGCCAAATAGAGAAAGCTAACATAGTTAATGATAACATTGCGATATAATGAGAGAAGTTTTATTTAATAACTTTGTATTTGCAAGTGTGAAAATTTGCAATAATTAGAACGATTTTCTGTGAAACTCCCACGGGCAAGATCCGTTATTCATAAAACCAACAATTGCCTGCAAATAATTGAATCAATGATGTCCCTAATTTAATAAGAGATAGGCGTCTATTATTTCCCAGAGAGAAGATGAACGTAATCGAAGGTTCTTCTCGCCTTAATAATCAGATTAAAAGTCTCCCTATCTTCATCGAGAGATAAATCAAGTCGCAGCTGGCTTCGTTTCAGTAATGAAATCAGAGGCTTCCGACGCGCGCATGGAAGAATAAACATCACCCGGCATCCCTTTCTCTTGAATGTGATTAAAAAAGGGGAATCCTTCCATCGCATCCTTCGGCATTATCCTAGCCGCGTCATAATTTATGCGAACAACGGCGCGCGGCGATCCCGACGTTGCCCCCATCGATCATCCTGATGTCTGCTGAAGACGTCAGGAGAGGAGGTGGCATCTCGAGACTGCAGCGCCGAGGTTGCATCCGACTCGAACGAACGTGCCGTGGTACATCGCGCGCACTTATATATATATACACACACACACACACACACATATACACACCTCATCCTCTCTAGACTACTCTGGAGGCCTATTACGGCCGGTGAAGCACCGCGCGCGCGACTTTCTCCCCAATTCCTCTGCATTCCGCCGTAGATCGTGCTCGTTAGCCACGGTCTCGCCTCCTCCGCGCGGATGCGCCTCCGCTGAATCCGCCGTTTTACCACCACGAAGTAGAGTGCCTGGGTTCCGCGACCGCACACCGGGCGCGTACCACTTTAATGGAAAGTATGTCAACCGCTCGCGCTCGCGAGAGGAGAGGATGAGTCCGCGATCAGATTATCCGATAATAATATCGGATAAGCGGCTTTGTTGGCGGCGTCCGGGCGAGTGCAATCACGCGTGTCACGTCTAGGCGCGAGCCGTCATCGAGGGTGTCGGGGGAATGACGGTGAGAGTGCTCGATCGAACATTCTTCGACGTACAATTATTTATCCTCGGCGCGCGGTAGCTCCAAGATGCAGATAACAGTTTCGTGATATATTTATAACGCTTGCTTGAGCGATAAATTCATTTTCGTTCATTATTGCGAAAATAGGTCATTTGACAAATTGAATTTAAGCGAAAGCTGCAAATAGGAGCTCAACGCTTTACTTTCTTTTCGATTCTTTCAGACTCTCAGACTTCAACGGAAATTCAAGACTTGGAAGTATTCAATTTATTTTATAACATTCGATGAGTATTATATATTTGTTTCTTTTACTTATTTATATTTAACATTTAATTTTAGTTGAAACTATAGACTGCAGAGGCATCCTTTAGGAAATCTTGGGAGACAATGCTCACTTTCTAACTCCGTCTCTTTAGGGCAAACTTAAGAATCAGATTTACGGAAAGATAACTATAATATCACATCCAATGAGCTCGTAGGAGCGCGCACGCAATCGCATGCTTTAAGATCATCGGTTAATTTTGTGGTGACGTTGTACACGACGTTCACGATTTACACCGCCACTATATCATTTGTTCCGGGATATACGTTTTGTGAGCGCGATGCGTCTATTAATCAAGCTTAATAGCGATTACTCATTACCGGCTGTGGCAAAAGAGCGACGCGAGATTTCTTCTGCAGATACATTTTTATCGTTCCCACATATCAAGAGATGACCGTAACTGACCGTACCGTGATACAGAAACGACAAAAAGTCGCGTATGATTCGGAGTCAGAAACGAGAAACGATCAGCTAATGTACGACGAGCAGAGTTATATCATCACCGTGTGCAATCGGCTTGGAATTTCTCTCATTAAATCATATTTCTGTATTATGGATTCCGAATGTCATATTCGCAGCGCCACGGTAATCGATAATTCCCGTTGTCGTAACTCGGGGAAAAGTGAAATCATATGTTTGCACTGTACGGAGAGAAGCGATACTGCATCGGTGCATTATTACTGTACCCGTGAGCGTGCCGTTATGCATTGATCGCTGCTGAGTCTTCGCGCTGTCGTATATCGTCGTACGTAAGACAAGTTTGCTATTAAGAATGATTCGTGTGATACAGGAATTTATTTTACGTGCCGTGCGAGTATCGGGATCTTTCGCGTCTTTTATGAACCTTTTGTCGCTTAATGATTCGCGATACGACACGCGATTACACAATCACGCGATTTACGCAATGTTTTACGTGTGTTGAAAAGGAAAAGTTTTATTTATGAACAAATCGATCGATATTGCCTTGTATATTTGCAACTCTTATTGTTCCACATCTTTGTTCTATAAATGTCTACAATATGCGGCGTCTAGTAATCGATATCCAATTATTCGTGAAAATAATTGAGTTTATAATTGATAAGATTTGTAGAGAAACGAAAAGAATACAAGTACTTATATCTTTTCTCAATATTCTTACGTAAGAGTATCTTACAATATCGAAATTTTAATAATTATAGCTACAAAATGACTTCAAAAATTACTATAAAATAAATTAATTATATAAAAAAAGATTATAAACATATACCAATTATTAATTTCTCACAATTTATTTGCTCGTCCAAAAAGGTATGTTGCATTGTGTCGTCTCTTTTAGACAAGATAAAAATTTAATTCCAAATTTAATAAATTTATTATTAAATTTATTAGAATTTAATAAATCAATGCGTAAATCCATATATTAAATGATATCTTTTTTACTCGGAATCAGATTTTAGATGTGCAACGGTATTTTTTCATTAAACATTCCTTAATCATAACGCTAATATTCAAAGATTAATGAAGGTTATTTCCCTAGCCGCAACAAAACCCGCAAGATTAATCGATACAAACGCTCCCTCTTACTCTTAATAATAGTGATTTACCGCGTACGTCAACGTACGCGCGCGTAGATATTCATAATGAGGCCCGTGGTCTTTATAACATCCAAGTAAGAGCCGTGACGATCAACACACATCGCCCCCGATTAATACTTTAATACCCTCGCAGAATCTTGCATTTCATCGGTTATAATTATATCGTAATTTGTAAACACGAAGGCAGATTTTTTTTTTTTAGAAAATGAAGAAATGTACGGAATGAATCTTAATGTGAAAATCTTATTCGTTCACGTTTATTTATCACCAACAAGTGGTGTATGACACATTAAAAGCATGTAACGAGGCATTCTTGAGATACGTATTCCACAACCGAGCAGCTTACTGCCTCGTTCCGCAATAATGTAACAAATTCGCTTTCACGTTCAACTCATTTTAAACGTTCGTACTTTATTGGAAAGCGCAACTTTTAATTGAACAATTCTCAACGTACACGTCATTGCTGAATTCGTCCTGATTGCGTTTCTCTAAACAATCTAGTGGTAATCGTTGATTCGCGGTTCTAATGCTTCAAACACAGTGTACCGAAAGTACATTGCGCGATATGAAGCAATCCGTTCGTTTGCTGTCTCGTAATGAGCGCAAATTTGATGAAAACGAACTACGGATCGATGGTCGCGATTTAACCACCAGCGATTTGTTCGCGCTCCAATGAATTTTTCGCGTTTGATCGCGTATGAATGGTCCGTGTAACAGATCAGATAATAAGCAATTGTGCAAACGCGGTATGATAGTCATTAAAAGACCATTAGTCTACACTCCTTGTACGTGCCAATGAGATATCTTCCACGTTCGAGTATCATCGATGATCGATGTCGCCAGCATTTACATATAGGATACACTAAGAAAGTTCTGAGATTTTTTTTAAATTTCCTGCACAGCTCTTGACGCACCGTGGCTCCTTTAAAATTATTTTTAATGCGAATGTAATCAAAGTTAATAACTCAGCGGCTGGCAAGAAAAGTAACGACTTTATTTCAAACATTCATCCTTTTTAGGTCGGATGAAATTTACTGCATCCTACGAGATCTCGGAGGGAACAAATCATTAGTTTTTCTGTGAATAATTGTCTGCAAAAGATGAAAAATATCTTTATAAATATCTTTTAAATTGCATAATTTTATTTTTTATTTTTAAACAAGATATAAGAATTAGATTACGTTTTAGTAGAGAACGATATATATAAGATCTTCTTTTGATAAAAGGTAAAACTGGAAAAGTTAAATATTTTTTTTTTGTCAAACTTAAATTAAACTTTTGTTAGACTTAGATTCAAAATGTCAATGATTTCAAGATGTAAATTTGCCAAGAGGCTTTGATTTCAACATTACTTAACTACGTAATTAAACATCCTATCTAGTATTCGCTAAGAAAAAATCGACTACATTCGTCGACGTACCTAATAAATTACTATTATTAAGAATAAGAACGAGCGTTTGCATCGATTAGTCTTACGCATTTCGCAAGTGAGGAAGCATCTATCATTAACCTTTGAATATCCGTCTTACGATTGCAGACTTCGATGGAACAGTGGTCCAAGCAAAAATCACTTGAATAGCCTGTTAATAAAAGAATCTGTAGATGAAGATAAAAATGTTATAAGAGTATTAAGGATACGCAATTGAGGACAGTTTGTACACCCGTCTTCCTAAGTCTGTTCTACTTGAGGTATTGGAAGACCAGCGTATTTAAAATCGCTGAATCTGCAATCTACGTTAAAGTGTTCCGTTTTCTGGGTTGCACCGGGATCAATAATGGCCTGTCTTGATAAGAAGGGACTGCATGGGCGTTTCAGAGAGAAGCGGGAAGCGAGCTCCGCACAAGCGTGTGCTTTCGTTCTTCCTTTGTTAAGTTCCGAGTTACGCGGACGTCGTCGCCGTCGTTTGTGCCACCGCGGATATCGATTCTTGCTACATACCGTATGCACAGTCCCGGGTACGTTAGACGTTAACGGCCAAACAATATCCTTTCAGTCTCGCGACTATCTCGCCAGGAGTCGTCGACTCCCGCACATTTCCTCCGTATGCTAAGTACCTGTCGGTGCTTTTTTTCCTCTCTCTCTCTCTCTCTCGCCGCCAGCATGAACGATGACTTCTGCGGCTTGAGAGTCTCACGTAAGACTTTAGTCACGTTCGTAAGGCTGATACATCGATCGAGCGATTCGTCCCAGTTTCGCAAAGATCATGTGATGGCCGTTTCTGTGTATGCACATCCGCCAGGGCGCCGCGCCGCGCCGTTTGCGCTTTCTTCTGTCATCGGCTCTGATCTAATGTAACGGAGAAAGCGGTCTGTCGTAATATCACCGTCTAATCGCTTGGATACCTCCTTTTAGGTTCCTGGTTTGGTAGGTGGCAGGCGCCCGGATTACCCGGTGCATTTATTATCGCGAGCGCGCCTCGTTACCGGGGGACCGGCGAAGATTACGCCGAATGCTCCGCAATCAGTAAAGCCGCGTTTACCATGGACTAACAATGCTACAGTCGAGGAAGAGTCGCGGATGATATACAGGGTTATAGTTCGATCGCGGCAATAAGTACATGAATTTACATGAACAAGCAAGCTTAAGTCAAGATTCAGTTCAGATTCATCGCGAAATCCGCAATTTAAGCTGGGTCATCGGAGTGGAACGCTCTTCGAGAGAAGGCGAGAGCAATTTTTTTTCCGGATGTTTCAATGAGTAAGAGTATGCTTTAAAAAAATCTATGCTGACTTAACAACAAATTTAAAAATATATTTCCACAAATATATTTTTAGGATCAAGTTAGATAACGTGAATCTCTTATTAATCATATAGATGTTTCGCGATTTAGATTTTTTTATCTTCTCCCTCATTAGCCATTAGTTATATTCAAACGTGTCCATATAGATGCTACAATTTTCTTACTTCTGTATCAAGACTCTCGTTCGCTCCGAGGTCGCGACCCATTGGGAAACGCCATTAAAGTGTGAATCAAGCCGATTCGGGCCGCACGGTGAGTGGCTGACCGACGCCAAAAGGTATAAGTAACGTTTGCTCAATCCGTTATTATTCATCCGACGGAATCGTCTTCCGACTTCTCTTCACGATTCAAATTGACCGGTTCTCCGTGCGGATCAAATCCACTCGGTCGTTCGGCTCGCGATAAATGTGGCGTCACTGGCTGCATCGTGATGTTATTCGCGGAAGCCAAATTACACGCTTCGACAATGCGTCTATCGCGAACAGTGTGCTGCGATCGACCCTGACAATGACGGTAATTGACCCCACGAACCGGTTGCGCGTCGTGCCTCGCATTGCGCGACGTTTCGAGAGTTGCACGCACCGATTGAAACCCGTTTGCCTTTCCGACCATGCTTCATCATAACGTTACTACCCGTCATCGTAAACGCGCACAAATGCGCTTTGACTAAGGATACCTGCGAGATTGTTCTATTGTGATCGTACATGCCAGTTTCAGTATTATTATCCTAGATTAATGCTGCAGTCATTCGTACAGCGACGAAATTTTGTTAATCGCACAGAGTAACTCTCTCTATAAAAATCAAATATAATGAAAACAATGTTTTTTTTTT
>QKQZ01046490.1:0-29263 GCA_003595255.1 Solenopsis fugax
ATACGTGTTTATATTAAACATATAAAATTACAAGTTTTATTTATCACTTTAGAAAATGTTACATTTATTTTTAACATAAAACGTGTATAGCAAACTGTCGCATAATACTATGGCCATCTTTTCCTTAAAATTTTGATAAGATGGCCACAATGCATATGTTATAATATTTTGATAATATTAGATTTCTAATAAGTGTTTTCTCTTTAAATTCAATAGTATTATTAATTTTAAGATTCAGTGAAATGATATATCAAACATTATTAAAAAATAACAAAAATAAAAATGTTTTTTGCATTTTAAAGAACTATGGCCATCTTACCCGAGTTTACCTTATGCAACACTGGTAACGACTTGGTATTCGATTTTACCGTCCAAATATCGATCAGCTGCAATAATAAACCGACATGATTTCCACGAATAAATCTCCAATGCCTTTTCGGGTCAGGGAAGCGTGCGCACTTTCTCTTTTCGAAACTGTTCGCGAGGAGCATATCTGCATCCTCACTCGTTATGCAGCGGTATTTCGATTAAGGATGCCGATACACATCGATATGACGTTGCAAGCGGCAAGGTCGAAAAATTGCTCGACCGGATTTTGCGCCGAATAACACCGATAAAAATGATAATTGACGTTAATTAATATCGAGGTCGCAGCCTTCTCACGGAACGGTATCACCGTCTCGATATAGTCTAGATCGAAGTTTCAATTATAACGTCGGGACACCGTTGCGTCATATCTCGTATGCGCGTCGCTTTTCGCCTCGAAGGGGCCGGCCGCCTCCAATTAAATTTGTCTCCTTGCGTCTCTCGATCGGTCATTAATCTCCCGCGCATCGACATCTCGGGCGTGACATTAATCATTATTACTCTCCTCGCGCCGAAAACCGTCGTAACACGAGAAAGTTGACGCGCGGCTATTTGTCTTAATTAACGATTATTTCACGGATTTGATTGCATTACCACGCCGAGCGTGACACTCGCCATTAAGACTGCTACCGGAACTGCGCTGTAATCCATGCTCAAATTTGTTCGTGGAAATCGCGCAATTAGCTGCCCTGAGCGTGCCGCATTTACGATCGTCGCGTTTGCTTTCTCTCTCCTTATCTCTCTCTCTCTCTGTTACAATTAGGAGCAACGTTCTTGAGAGAAACTTGAGCGCGCTGTCCGATTTCATATTCCTTTTGTCTCTTTTAACGAGTTAATATTTACGGAATTCGAGCTGGAATAGCAGCTCCTCGTGGCGATTCGCAACGTCTCGTGTCGCGTTTAACCGCGCACACCCATGCAGCTCATTTTCTCCTCGGCTACGAGCTGGCGAATCGCTTTCGAAACGATTCGCATTTCGTAGCGGTATATGGCCAGCTTGTCACATATTACACTGGATAATCGTTACTGAATCACATAAGTTCGCGAGAGTTATATTTACGATTTCCTCGAAGATAATTGTAGTTGCGCTCGTAATCCGCTTTGCTTGATAGTCATAGCTGTGTTTTTGTAAACTCGGGCGAGGATTATGTACGGGGTGTCCCGAAATTCGGGAATCACAATATTAGGTTCAATATTCGACTTCAAATGACCACATCTAAGCATATCTAGCGATTTGGTCCAAATTTGGACGAACAACTGTTGATTGATCATTGATCAACGTTCAATTCCTGTGCAACTCTCGAGTGGTTTTTAATGAATTTGCTTCAATTATTGCCTTCAACTGATCGTTGTCAATGCTCCATTCCTGACTTTCTTCATCTTCAAAACTCTCATCTCCATTATAAAGTTTGACAACATTGTTGTACTATTTGTAGTTTCCTGATCAAATGCTTCATTAATTTTTCGATTTGTTTCCGCTGCTTTAAAGTCTAGTTTGAACTCGTATAAACTTGTTCGAAATTGCTTCTTTTCCATTTATAATAATAATAACAATAACAACAGCAACAATAATAATAGATTACAGAATTAATGCCGAGAACGAAATTATTAGCACATTTAACAAAGTGGAATCTGCGCTTGAAAATGATGCAGCATGACACAATTAACATAACTTGAACATAACCTTGTTATAAAATAAAGCGCCAAATAATTAAATGCAAAACTGACATTATTTTTGCATCAACCTAATACTGTAACAATAAAAGTTCTCGAAAAATTGAATAAAATAAATATGTGTAAATTTTTATTTCAAGCATAGTTTTGAAGATATGCGGGCTTTAGCTAATCAATCAGAGATTAACGTTTAGCGATGGTACCTGTCATGCGGTTACTAGTATGTACATACTACCACATACACGGAGATGCGACTGTTACAAACATAGTTTGTGATTGGTTTTAAATCCCACTTTAAATCCTTATATCTCGAAAACTACTGTATGTTTGAAATAAAATTCCTAAATAATTATTTTTTATTTTTTTTCGATAATTTTCATGCGATAGTATTTTGATTCGCAAATTTCGGGACACGCATATTTGCATACGCTTGTGCATGTAGCTTTTGTTTCTTCTGTATTTTAATTTAGCACACAAAATTTTTTTATTATTTTTTTTATTTACTTTTCCTTTATTTTTTGTATTTTTATTTTTCATTATTATTTCGTTTAATTGTTCTGAAGTCTAATAGTTGTGTGTTGCAAATTGTATGCATAATATCTTAGCGCTTGGAAGGATGCTTATACCTGGAGCGCTCAATAAATCTCTTTCTCTCTCTCTCTTTCTCTCTTGGCGTATAGTTTTTAAATAAATTTTGTTTCACTATATAATAGATTACGTAGAAATACAAAAGCCGATACGTAACGATATAATACCGGTTGGAAGCCGTGGAAATAGTATTTTGTTTCGGATTATAATCAACGGTGGAAGTCCACACGAGATAAACTTTTCTGACCGGCTTATGCCACGCCATCCGTATATATGTATGTACATGTATGCAGGACCCGTGTATATATCTTTAGGATAAAACCGACGAAAGGATAATTTTCAACGGAAAAAGTATCATACGAGAGTTTATCGGAGTGCTTCAGTTAAATCAAAATATTAGCGGGAGACCACGAAAGAGACTAGTAGTATAAATATTCGATTATTTAAAAAATAATACGGACTGTTAAGTACCAAATAAGCAACGAACATAATTACTGCGAACATAATTATTTTTTTTTATTTTTTACGTTTTTATGCTTTTCCAAATTTACTTCTCGGTAAATTTACCTTTTGGGCTAAAAATATCTATAGAATTATCTTTAAATCGAGTTTTGATGCTTTGCTCAATCTCTTCAACTGTTTTCTATAGTAAATTTCTCTTTTATTTACTTTCTTCATTATATTGCGAAAACTTTTTACCTTTCACAATTTGCACGATCAAAGTGGGTAATTGAACTAAAAAAGCTGTTTTCATCGAATGTTCGTATGTTCGAATAGAAAAGTAAAAATGAAAAAAGGAATGCGAGAATATAATTTTATATCTCTTAAGGAAGCGTGTCTTTCCTGTTCGTTGCGCACCGCGAATATTATGACATACAACAACGTGTTGTCGTGTGTAAAGTCGCGTATCACACGAAATGCGCACGTGAAAAGTTGTTGCGCGTGTGTTATTAGCCATATGGGACGTAAAACGCGGCTAGATCAGCTGGCCATGCGATAAATGTCATAATACGTCTGCGGCCATTGTGTGTTAACATCACGCTGGACAGGACGACAGCGCGACGAGGCCACCAAGACGAAATATTACGAGACGAAATATTATTCGTGTCACGTGCGTAATAACTGTCTAATATCTCTCCCTCAAGGTTTTCTTTGGCCTTATCAAATGTGGCAGGAAGAACGACAGAAATTTAAGATATTCCGAAATTTTTTTCACATACGACATCCACAAGCGTACGATCAGAATAGGAAGCTTAGGAAGTAGATATAACCTAAAATTATATTCAGTGTTGCCATTATTTATATAAAATTATCTAGATAATCATCTAGATAAACAAATAGCTTTATCTGGCGTCTTTATCCTAGTTATTATAATGTACATTATTTTCATTTTTATCTTATGAGGAAAAGTACGGAAGTGTCGTCCTCCGATTTTGACGAGCCTTAAATATGTTATAGTACGGATCAAAATAAGGGACACGTATTTTTTTATACGTGCCCGTTTTCACTTTTAGGGAGTAAAACACTTCTTTGAAGAAAATCGGTATTTTTCTTTCGAAGCGAATATCTTCGAAACTATAAGAGATAGAAGAAAATCTGAATGAAAGTTGAATGGCTTGAAGAGTACTTTATAACAGTGATTAAAAAATTTAAAGAAATTTTTATGTATCATTGTTATCATAATGTGTGAGTTAAATATTTCTTCTATCTTTAACTTTGATTTTTATTTATTGATTTCAAAGAGGAATATTTTTTGTCAGATTAAATTATTTGAAAAACTTGTTTTTTAATAAATAAAAATTTAGAAATATAAATGTGAAAATATATTGTTTTCACATCCTAAACTGTGATATCTAAAAATTATCTAGATAAAACTGCACATAATTTTATATTTTATCTAGATAAACTTGAATTAAATCATGTTTATCTTATCTAAAATACATTTATGTGTAATTTATGCTACCGTTATCTAGATTAATTTTAAATTATCTAAGCGCAACACCGGTTATATTACAGAACAAGATGTTAAGAAAAATTAAATTTTCATAGATTTGTTATAGCTCACGCGCAATCAAGCGCAAGTTCGTACTTGTCAATTAGACCCGTCGGAACTCCGACAGTTTGAGGGACATTATTCCCGTGGCTGTGAGCCCGAGAGATTCGGCTATTCTAATTTCGCAATTGCAATTAGAAACCAGCCGTGGAAACTTCGAGCCGACCGGAATCAAGGAAGTGGTGTCTTACCGCAAAAATAAACCGCCGTTAATTACGAGCTAATGAGAAGTCGTGGGCGATGGGGTCGGCGGAGGTGGGAAAAGTTCGGCCCGTTTTACGGAAGGTCGCCCACTTTCAACAATTTGCGATCTGAATTCGTCGACTTTCCCGACGTCGGCTCTTCCCACTCTCCCCGATGAAATTACAGTAGCAATAATCTCAAGCTTCTCCAGGTCGTCCGTTAATTGCGCTACTCTTTCCGAGTTTTATCGGCGATAATCTCTCGTTATCGGTGCCTCAGGAGTAATCCGGCAACTTGATCGGCTCTGCGATATTTATAATGGACAGATAGCATGACACAACTTTAGTAACTTCTTTTTTTGACTTCTTCAACGTTACAATGTCAAAAAGAATAACAGTTATTTAATTCTTACGAAAATAAACCCGAAAGTAGACGCAAAAAAATCTAGTCATCCGTTGTTTTACAAAGAGATGAAGATAGATCGTGAAAGTGACATTTTAATAGGATTAGATAGATGGACATTGGTAAACACGAGATCAACAGGCTGATGAATGTTCTACCGTCCACACATTCGAACACAAAAAGAATCTACATAGTAAATTGAAATAAAACTTCCTATCATTAATCATTATCCGATCGTAATAGCACTGGAGCAAAATGAAACCGATTGCGCAACAAAGCGACAGGCGCGACCAGCCGGTTAATGGCAGAGCTGGTTAACCGATCTCGGACTCGTTATCGCCATCCCGTAAATCGCTTGGTTATGAGTGCATCTGTAATCGTGTATTATCGTCGGACACGCTCCCCGGCGTGCCCCGACGAGCGGGAATCTTCGGGCGTGAGACAAACGTCTATTAATAGGTGGATGCGCAGCTCGTTCAATCCGAATATGAATCAAGGATGCGTTGATAACGACCGGCACTCGAGGGAAAGACAGAAGAGAGAATTACTGAGAGAGAAGTTTTATCCCGTGGGACTCGAAAGTAGAGCAGACTGGGGACTAGTTGGTCAACTTTTCAGTTTTGCATTTTTACAGACAAAATTGAGATATTTATCGAAAAAAAGTTAATCTTATGTCAATACTAAATACATTAGGCTATCTAATAACATACATTAGGCTATCTAATAACATACATACATACAAGTGAAAATTAATAACTGATGTACAAAATTAATGTTTTCCGAACATGCTTCTGTGTCAAATAACTCCAAGATAAGCTGTATTGTTGAGTTAAAAAATAATGTATATTAAGATATAATATCAATATATTTGAATACATATATAATAAAAATAATTTTTATAAAACCACTTAATTTATAATTGCAGAGAGAAATGTTTTTTTTCTTTAGATTTGACATATTTTTTTAATCTAAAAAAATGTATGCATTAGAATAGTCTAACCAATAAAATCTAGTCTAACCAAGCTAATATTTGAATTAAAAGTGCAATATATTGTATATGTGACTTTTTAAATAATATACTATATATCTTAAAGTATAAATATATTTTTGAAATAATTAAATTTTTTGTACTTAAACAATTTTAATATTTTAATGAAAGTACTGTATTATTTTGCTCATATATAATTTATATTCATGTTACATACAAAAAATTTTTTTAACTTAAATAAAAAATTTAATGTATTCAGGAATTTTATTAAAAGTAATAGTAGTAGAATTCTGCTGTGGTGGAGAGGGAGGAGGGAATTGATCTGTGGGTGGTATCAGCTCACGACCCACGGCCTTATATCCGTCGTGTGCTGAACCTTACTTACGAGTTATTAGCAGTTTCGCCAATATCTAGCGCTAATATGCCGCACGGGGACTTCGCGGAAAGGTTATTAAATATAATCAAACAAATTGTTACTTCGTGGGAAAATATTGTTTCAAACAATCGTGTTTTTCTGCCAAACAATATCGTTTAATGCAGCAAAACTAAAAAAACATTTGTTGTATCGAACAAAATAATGTTTTATTTAAAGTTGTATTGTTTCGGTGAAATAAATGTAAGCCAAATAGAAACATTGAATGTTCTCTGTGTACTCGATAATCGCTAAAATTAGTTATATTAAATTCGAAGTATTATGATAAAAAAAAGAAGAATATTGTAAAATTTATCACTATCAAAGAAGAATATTATAAATTTATCATAATAACATAATTAATTAATACATATGTCTGTAATCTCAGGATGAGATTGGCCTACTTGTCCTCATTGTTCCATTTTTGTGGTATGCAAATAATTAAGGCAAACGAAAAATGAATGCGAGAATATATTAAGTAAGATCTGCTGGACAGAAATTAAATACTCAGGAAACTGCATACTAATTTAAGAACACAAAATGTAAGACTAAAAGCATTTACTTGCTTATATGATTTTTCGATAATGCTTCGTAGCTTTTAAACGATATGCGCCTGAAATACCTCGGTCAACTGAGCAGCAGCGTTCGCTTCGTGTACAAACAGGATTATAATCATCTCCAGTGTTTTGTTTTGTTAATAGATCCAATTAGCCAACTAGTCAGCCCCTTCAATTTCCGCTATCCGGTAGATTTTTTGCCAGAACATTTGGTTGAAAATACGATACTTATATTTTCCGCGCTTTTCCTGAAAAAAAAAAAACGAAGGCACAATTTACGCTCGCCGCGATGGATACCGGACGGATGTGCTCGCCGCTTATTAAGAAATCTGCATTTACTTTTTGATGAAAGTAAATGCACCCTTGAAGTTGACTCTCCACAGGATAAAAGCTCCTTTACTCTGTTTACAGTAGCTCATTCCCATCTGCGTATTTTGCATTTCTGTAGGAAATGAGAAAGTAACGGTTAATAATCGATTCTCCGTCAGTTGGGTAAACTCGACGGGACACGCCCATATTATATTTTGATAAGCTTTTTATGTCGATTGCATTTTGTATTCTAGGACAGAAGTCAACGTGAGAGAGCGCGCGCGTTGACACTCGTGCCTTCCGACCCGCGCTTTCCAATGAAATTTCAGTGACGTTTTTATCGTGGCACGTCGTGAAGTAATTCCCTGTGATTCACCGTTTACACCATCTCTTTTAATATTGATCGTGGCAAAACAGCGAACGCGAGTATCGATATCAATATAAATGTTAATACAGCGATATGCAAATACGCATCACGTTTGTCCATTTATCGCGCTCTCCGATAGCAGCCTTCGTCCAATTCCGTCGCAGTTAAAGAGCAGAAACGGGGGGATGCGTTTGATTTTCTAATTAATGCAAAGGATTCGTTCGATTCTCGTTGTAATTCGAAAAAAGACTTCCCTTATAACGTTTCTTCGTTATCGAAACGGAAAACGGCGTCGTTTGCTCCATTTCGCAAATTTCGCGTCGTCATTGCGCCGCGATTGCCGTAGCCACTTTCAAGCGAGTCCAAGGACCGCGGGACCGTTAAGCAAATATTTTATTAGAACACGTTGCGCTGCCGGTACTTGGAGATTTACATATATTATAATAAGCAAACAGAACGCGAGCGTAATGCCGTTTGTATATTTTCGGCATAATTAGCGGACAGTAAAACCGAACTCTCGCAGCCCGTTAAAGCCTAGCCGCCACTGTTAATTGAGAAATCACCTTTGACCTCGAGTAATCCGCTTCCTGGAAACATCTCGGATGATCAAAGAGACGCTGTACCTCCTCGAACTTGAATCATCAATATTGATCCGCGGTGACGTGCTTTCCAGCGTCTTAAAATTCTTCTCGGAATTTTAATCGTTAAATTGATCAAGTTTCGTTAATTGCGTTCTGTTGCGTTTGAAAGGTTTTGCGTGTATGATAATATATGCAGATTATAATCAGAGTGGGAATGTTGCTTTAACTCTTCCAATCACAGCGTACCATACGTGGGACACGTTTTTTATTTTCCTTTTTTTTAATTGTGTCATGTAGTATTTATCAATGCTATTGGACTTTTTGTTGTTTTCGATTATCTAAACATTCAATTTTGACTTTCTAATGGTCATTTGTTCAATATTATTAACGTTTTTGTTGAACAAATTAATACCCAAATAATGCTGCTTTTTTACATTAAATTCATTTGTACGTCAACTGTTCTAGATAAACGTATACTTTTATTAAAATATAAAGTAGATATCCTAAAGAACAAAATACGACTTTTTCAAAATTTTTGGCAAGTTTAATTTCCAACCCTTTACAACACAAAGTTGTAAAAATGTAAGTTTCTACGAATAAATGCAATTTTATTGTAACTTGAAAGGTTTATTTATGGAGAAAGATTTTTGAGGTTGTTTTTAATTTTTAATTTTCTATTAAAATTTTGTATTCGACGGGTTGAAAATGACGGATTAAATATATTTAATTAAAGTATTTTGTCCGTCATATTGAATCCGCGATTTTGAAATGAATCTGACAATGGATTTAAATTCAGCGAAACCTAAAAACCTATGATATCATGCATGATGTAAAAACCGGCCAGTTTCCCGAATTGCATAACTGAAAGGATTTAATAATGTGTTACCGTTATTGTTACTAAAAAAGTATCAATTTGTTACTTTTTTGTAATACTAAAGTAATATGTTAAATTTTATATTATTTAAAAACCGATATTATTAAGTATGCATTGTAATATTCATTGCCAGTACTGAAAATTTGTGTAATTCACATTACATATATGCTATAGATTTTCAGTATAATAATGGCAACAACTATCGGAATGCAGTGTAATATAAAATACAAAATATTTTTCAACATTTAATTTAATTTACATATAAAATATAAAAATAAATAAAATCTTTGTTGGTTGCATTAACCATTGATTTATTGTACCTAACCATTGATCTGGCGCACTGAAAAATTGTATTTGCACACTGAAGAAGTGTGCAAATTTATTCAATAAGCACAAAGACAAAATAGGAAATTAAAGTAACGATAAAAGTTCGACTGAATTCGTTATCCTTATCAATGTAGACAGAAAGAAGTTACGATTGTTACCAAAAAGAAGGAACAATAATAACAGGAATATAAATAATGCGTTACTTCTAGCTCAACCCTGATTATAATTAATATTTTTACTGGGATACGAACACTAGCAACACGATATTGATTTGATATATTCATTAGTTTATTTGCGAATTCGTACAACTTGAGAAGCGAGAAATCCTGTCGCACGACAAATTGCGCCGTCTAATGCTCGACTGACTCCACGTCAGCAGGTGGAAGATCGAAGATCAAAACAGCGTAAATCCCTATTTTCGCTGACGGTGAAATGATTTACAACGGATCGTTACGGCTCGCTTCTAGCGGGCGGCGATTAAACTTTCCCGCTGCGATACCGACTCGTGACAAACGGCAAAGGATGAAAAGCTCGCGCTCCGTCGCGTTCGGACGACGGCCGGCTCTCGTCGACTCGTTCGAGCAGTAAAACGCGGGGTCGACGCGCGTCATCGTAACTCGACTTAAGAGGAAATTAACCGACACATCTAGCCATGTAGCGGGCTTGTATACCTTGTTCTTTCTTGCGTTACATCAAGGAGAGACGAACGGTCCTTCTCGAAGATGCTTAGGAGAGTTGTTGAATGCGTGCCACTCGTCTGAATCGTATCTCATCAACATTTTGTATTTTTATCTAATATAAGCAATATTTAGTGACAAAAATGTGAAATTAATGAGAAATGAGTAATGTTGCGTAGACATAAAGAGCCTGACAGTATAAGCATGTGAATCGAGCGCAAATTGGTGTCATTAATTAGCACCCAAGGGATGTAAAATCCCATCTCCAAAATTTTATGCAGCTGATCATGTAATCATGAAATTTTTTATTGAATTTTGATATTTTTATAAAAGAAGATTTGTTGTACAATATTTTACATTTATTGCGTATAGCATATTTGCAATTATTACAAAGATTAAAAAGATATTTTTTATAAAATTTCTATCAAATTTTCTAAATCGTATTATCTCAATTTTTATTTTTAGAATAAATAATATCAATGTAAAACTGATAAGTGATAATACTAAAACTAATAATTGATATGAATAAAAGCGTGTCAATTGCAAAAATAAGTTCAAAGCTAATTTTATTTCGATGTCCTTATCTTTTTATTATTGTTATTTATTAATTATTTCATCTTTTTTCTCGATAATTTATTAATATGGTATTAGTTACCAATTCCTTATATTTTTAGTTATTTTAATTCATAAATTCGATATTTTCAAAAGCAATACGATTTAAACGAACTGATCTATATCGTGCCTTTTGCAGCGTGTTAATAATAATAAATATAATGGAATTTATCTTGTTTTGTGCGTGCTAACAACATTTTGAAAAATTATGTACAACTGGTGTAATTTTGATCAATTTAACTAATAATAGTACAATTTTATATTGAATTTTGATATTTTCATAAAAGAACAGTTATTGTAGAATATTTTACATTTATTGTTTATACATATTTGCAATTATTACAAAGATTAAATCAATATTTTTATAAAATTTAAGTTTCCTAAATCGTACTACTACAAATTTTATTATAATAAATGATTTTAATGTAAGATAATACTAATACTAATAATTAATATGAATAAAAACATGTTAGTTGCAAAAATAAATTTAAACCAGTTTTTCGACGTTTTTGTCTTTTCATTATTGTTATTTATGAATTATTTAATCCCTTTTTTCGATAAATTATTAATAGTGTTATTTAAAAATTTCTTATATTTTTGCTTATTTTAGTTCATAAATTCGATACTTTCCAGAGTGATACGATTTAGGTGAACCGGTTGCCTACATCGTACCTTTTTCAGTCATGTTACTAGTAATAAATAATTTGTTATTGGTGAATTAAACGTTGTGGTAATAAAATAAAGTAACATCAAGCTACAATTTCCAACGTTTATTTGCGTGCAAATCATTACCACACAAATGGGAAATATAATAAAAAACAACTTAAGTCATTCGCAATTCTCCCCTACCTCTTGAACCTTCCTTGCTCTTTTTCTGTCTGTCTCTCTCGCTGCGATCGTGTCTCATCAGTTCCAAGTATAGTCGTCGACGTGGTGCCGCACGTAGGCTAAAACGACGCTCGCAAATACCATTCGCATGCCTTTCAAGTGATGATGATCTCGTTCGCTCTCGCCGATGGCAATTTATCCGCATTGGCATAAGCCCATGCCTCTCACGACACTTTGCCGGTCCGTCCGTTCGCAGTAAGTCCCGCTTTTTCATACTTTTTTTTTGTCGTGTTCTGTGTTTTTGTTGTTCGCGAAAGAGAAAGCGGCCGCTCGTGAATTGCCCTAAATGCGGGGAAGCGCTTGTCATTTTTCATTACCGCGCTGTGTCACGCACCATAAGTCGTATTACGGATGGTTAAACGTGGGGAATTATCATGGGATTGTTATGTCATTGATCGTTGCCGCTCGGGGAACATTAAAGGGACGCGACTCGTTAGAACATGCCGCTCTTGGACCTGCTCATTAGCGACTGATTAACTCATTAGCGTGTGCGATAATTGTTATACTTAGAGGAGATTGTCTTAAACAATTTCTTCCTCGATATACGTATTATTCCAGTAATTGTGCATTTATTTTGAATAACAATTGTTTGAATAATTTTTTGTCTACTGTCTATATTGTTAGTCCTCAGTGTACACACTTCAAAAAAGTTCCTCTCTGTACACACTAGGTTTTTTTCACCCGGCGTTTTCTGTTGTTATATCTGGGGTTGTAATATGTACATCGATTTTTTTTTTTTTTAATTAATCGTTTAAAGACTGAAAAAAAGAATTTTTTGGTGCAAAAGTTGAAAAAATCATAGCACAAAAGATATTAGATAGTAAACTTAGTTTCCGTGGTTTTTTACTTAAAAAAACTTATTTATCTTGATATCAAAAGCAAAAAATACATCAATCAAAGTATTTGCCCTCGCTAGCTATTCTTGGAGCGTTTGAGTTGAGTTTTTGTCCAATAATGCTTGCAATTCGGTATCTTCAAACTTTTTCGCTTGTTTATCATTCACATCATAATCACCACTTTTAAATCGCTGAAACCATTATTGGCATGTTCTTTCCGATGGATCACATTTGCCACAAGCTTCGACATGCAATTTATGAGCTGCAGCTACAGTTTTTTTTTTAAATCAAAGTAATGAAGCAGCATATGTCGAAAAAACAACTTATTCCATGTTTAATAAAAAAAAAGACTGTTCGCTTAAATGAATCTTTTCTCACTGAATTTTATTGATAAATGTCTAACCTCTAAAATGCAGCCAGTTTCAGATGTCAAAGTAAATTACATTTACAACTAGCGTCATCTAACTGTGAGCCGCGGAAACTAAGTTTACTACCTAATATTTTGCAGTAATTGTTCAAAGGCGTGTTCAAATGCCACAACTTTGAAAATCGGCCCGGGTAATTTTAACCCAGTGTGTACACTGAGGGTAAAATATAGTTTTTAAATATTTTGTAAATTAAAAACATGTTTCACCTAAACTGACTTAAATTTTACGCAGTAAATTAAACAAGAGACACTATTATATCGTGTCCCAAATTTCCCGTACGAAGTACGGAGTACAAGACGCTTTATGCTGAAAGAAGCAACTTTTTTCTTCAGCAAAATTATATCTGACAAGTAGTTTTCGCAGGAGACTAGATTAAAGTTAACGAAGAAGCTATTTTACAATATGCAGGATATCAAAGATACAAACATCGAGTCGAATTTGTTCCGACGTCAATTTTTGTTCGATTCAATCTGAAAAAAAAAGTCGAGACGCAAATAACTTTCCAGTCACACTCGACAGTGACAAGCTTCGCGAATCAAGTTACGAGCTGGATTTAAATCTTTTACAAAAATAGCAGGGTGAATATTCCAATAACGATTAAAATTGATGGATTGCGATGCGAGGAATTCGCGTGCTATGCGATGGACAATAGAACGTACAATATAGTGAAGGTGTGTTAATCTATCGGTATGTTCGTAACACGCGCACACATACACACGTACGCGCGAGATCGTTTGTAAGCCAACAATTTTAACGCGCTTTCATCCGGTATTATCGCGAGAATTTCTCGTTTCCGCGGATGTAAGGAAGAATGGAAGGAAGAAGAAGGGAGTTCGATTTTTCGCGAAAGCGCACGCTCGTAGTCGAAATTTTCACAGGCCACCGAATCCGCCAAGTCTCGATTAAAAGCGCTCCGCCGTCGGTTTATGAAGTACATCCACTTCTCCATCTTGAAATACGATTCTCGTGGGTGGAAAATGGACTTCTCTTTCTTACGACGTTTCCTGAAGAGTAATCGACCCGCCGGGTGGGTTCCAATTCTTTTCCACCGCTCGCCCTCGTGTTACCCAGTGCGCGACCGCGGAGCCGTGAAATAGCCGTAATTAAAATAGATGTAATCACTCGGCCGCGGCAGCTACGTGGAAAAGTATACCACCGGTGCTACGTGGGCATTATCCTAAGCACGAAGCTTTGTCCGCTGCTGCTGCGCGCACACGCGCACACGGGTTACTTGTTAGCACAAGACCCGGGAAACAATTTTGTTTTATCCATTTAAGCAGTTTCGTTGTTCGCCACGCTCCATTGCTTTCGTATGCGCTAGGTAATATTTTAACGTCATTGCTCAAACGAAGTTAAGCTCTCTCGTTATTATCGCCTCGAATTTCTTTTATATCGCGGCCTCGAATGTGGGATTAATTGTTGGATGTGAAACCATTGAGCGACTGGAAAGTTAACGACTGTTTCCGTTTCATTCTGCGTAATATCACCCGCGTGTTAACACTGCTCTTACCCTCCGTAATAAATATTTTCTATTGGATGTTTATCGGAATTTATTTATTTGTTTCGCTGAGTGAGATAAGGTCGATAAGGAAAAGACCGATTTTAGCCCTCGGAATGATAAGTAAAACAAATTTTTTTCTAGTTTTTGAGCTGGTGATTCTGACTTTAAAAAAAATTTAATTTGTCATGAATGTATTAAAATTAGCATATGATGTTATTAAATATACAAGAAGCTATTAGGAGAATGTTAATGAAAGTGTAAAACTGAAAAAAAAAAACAGATTATTAAGTGAAAAAGATCTTATTCGGTCAAAGTCGGATTTTGATGCTTAAAAATATTGTTTTGCGCGAATGTTACAATTTCTAAATGATAAAATAGTACAAAAAAATATAAGATACTTTGGAAGAAAGTTCTTTCAAAGACGTAATGAACAACAATGTTCTCAAGTGCCGTAGTTAAAATTAGTTAAAATAGTTCCCAATACCTTTATTCTTAGATAACAAAAATTTTTGGATTTTTTTTTATCAAGCAGAATATGAACTATTAACAATAAGATGAGAGTATTAATATGCTTTATTAGCAGGAAAACACAAATTAATACATTTTTGTGTAGCTCAACGATAATAATTTATTTAGTAAATGTTTAATAGCTTCGTATGCTGTAGTACTTTTCATTTTAGAATTAAAATTTGTCGAAGGTGATAATTAGATTCAGCTTCTCAAAAACTACAAAAAAAGCATGCCGTTTTTATTTGCCATTCCCGGGGATTAAAATCGGTTCATTTTACCCATTGCCCTTTGTTCATTGAATTCTACTGCATATTCGACTATAATAATTATGCGATTATGCATCGTACATATTTTACGATAGCAACTTTCGGCGGACTGGCTCCAAGAATCATATCCGAGACAGAAGGGAAGAAGGTGAATTACCATGCAGGTACCTTCAAGGTGGCCGAGAATATTTTTCGTGATTTATTGGCGACGTAAATCCGTGACAACGAAGGGTGCAAGGAGAACGCAAGGGAAAGACGGATTGTAAGAGTGAAATAGGAAAAGAGAGACGAGTGACGGGGGTGAGAGGACGGAACGGGCGGTCGGCGGTCGAGGGGAGGGAGACAGGAAATCTTTTACCGGAGGACCTGCTTCCTCTTTGCACTCGCTACAGAAAGAGACCATTATGAGGATCCACGGGGGAAAAAGGTTCACGATTGTCCCGCGAATATATTGTTAAAATGCAGGCGAGTGCACATTCGCGAAAAAAAAGGACGATGTTAGAGTTGGCAAGAAATGAGGAAACACGTTTTCTGTATGTATCAAACTTGCGGAGACGCGTCCTGAAAACGCGAATAGAACTATTGATTGAAGTCTTTCAATTATAGTGAGAGCATGATAATATGGAGTAGTAATGCATTTTTCTTTAGAAAAAAATTTTGCGATTTTTGTAACTTTTTTGTGATTGTATTTCTAATATTAAATATATTCGTATTAATTTAAGAATTAATTAATACGAATTTAATAATATTTAATCAGAACATCTGAAATTTATTATTTGCTCGTATAAAGTCGTTAAACTATATTCTAATTATGTTTGTAAATAAGTGAGCTTGTCTTTTATATTTCGTTAACGAATTTAATAATTTAATACAGGAACATATTAATACCATTTAAATATTTTGTTATTGTATATGGTACTGATTTGTACGCAAATAAACATGGAAAATTGTAGCTTAATGCTTCAGATACGTATTATTACAATGTTTAACGTTTCGTTAATAACAAATTGATTTGTTATTTTTTTGTAGCATGCTGCAAAAATACGAGTTAGACAAACAATTATCTAAATCGTACCTTATTTATATATTTTATATTTTTAATTAATATAAGCAACATTTAATGACAAAAATATAAAAGAAATGAGAGATAAGTAATATAGACAACAATTTAACAAATTTACATCTTTTGTTTTGTGTTAACAACACTTAAAAATTTATTCAGCTGATAATAATTTAATGATGAAATTTTATGTTGAATTTTGATATTTTCATAAAAGAAGATTTATCATAGAATATTTGACATTTATTCTATATTTGTGAGATTTAGGTGACTAGTACGCATTCAATAACTTTCTCCTATGTTATAATAAATATAAACATAGAAAAATAAATATAATTACAAAGAATACTATCGTGAATATAGTGAATATATGCCATGTCTCAAATTTTCCTGTAATTTTGTAAATTTGTGTATTTTCGTAGATAAAATATATTCTGAGAGAGAAAATCGTCGCTCAGATCCCATTCTTTTTAGTTTTAATGTTTTTTAATGTCGGTAATTAGAAAAATGATAATTTATGGCTGTAAGAAAATAAAATAAAGATTTTCTACTTTAATTAATTAAAAATATAAATTAGTTTCTTATAATTTAAATTATAGTAAAAAATATTTCGTGATTTAAAATTTATTTTTTCTTTCTTTTTATGTAGATTGAAATTTAAATCTAACATTTATTTAAAATATGTTTACACTATACTGACAAGAAAAGACTAATGAACACGCACACACTATCTTAGAGCCATAAATTATCATTTTTCTAATTACCGACTTTCAAATTAAAATACCTTTGAAATTAAAAAAAAAAACGGAACTTGAGCGATGACTTTTTCCTTTTCAAAATATATCCTACACAGGAAAATATATAAAATTACAGAATATAGAAAATCGAAGGAGAGGGCGTTATACTGCATATATTTATCGCGAATACAAATAGATACAGCGTAATGCTTCCTTCTGATTTTCGACTTCAACCTTACCGAAAAATGTTATTGATGGCCCATCAGGGATGTCGTAATTCAAGATTTGAGAATCGCCGCGGTAAACTTTTTCCGTACCAGATAAAAATGGTGGAATTCGAAGAAGAGTTACGTCTAGTATCTTCGCTTTAAGGCCATCGAACGAAGGACTAAGGTAACATCGTTGTCGTCGTAACGTGGAGTGACTGAGAAGCTCGAGAAAGTAATCTGTCCCACTTTTCACCCTTAACCAGCCTAGTGACTAGGGTTTTCTGAAAAGGAATTTACAGAGCCTTCTACATCCGTTTCACGTCTCGTAACTAGAGTGAAACCGGATATATAACGATAAGTGTGTTAACGTTGACATCCGGTAATAATGTTTCACGAGACTAGGTTGATTTATGTCACGTGTAATTTGAATGTGCCATATATAACTAGGACATTAAAATCGAGAAGCGTCGATTCAGAATATCTATTACGGGTAAGCGTATTTTTTCGTATTATAAAATTTCAATAGACGTAATTTCAGTGCTGGCGAAAATAGTTGTAATGAAAAAGAGAAATATTTATTTATAGGATGTATCTATAAAAAATGCTATTTAAAATAAATATTTTATACGGTAAATAATAAAAAATGTAAATAATATTTGACATTTATACATAAATTTACTTGAAATATGATGCTTATTGTACATACCGATATGTCATAAAAAATGGAAAATAGTAAAGTAACAATGAAAAATAAAAGAAACTTTTATCTATGACATATCGAAATGTGAAATAAATATCTTATTTAAATAAACTTTAAACAGTATTTATTTTTTTATATTTACTGCATAATATACTTCAAATATTACTTATATAAATACATTTAAAAAAATATTGTTTTAAATAATAATTAAAAACATTTTTTCTATTGAATCTATTTCAATTTTTTACTAATATTCTTGTTTAATTATTCACATCGATGACGATTCCGTCTGATTGATGAAATAAGATTGCGCTTTTCCTTCCATTATTATCCGTGAATCTCGTGTCACCTTTAGAGCGTTTATTGTATATCGCTTGTAGACACTGCGCACGCTGTAGGTTGGTTGTGTTTGAAAGCAAGATCCTTCCGCATATCCGCTTATTACACCTCCACCAACCGGAGGCGCTGAAACTATCTCGGTACACGTTTGTTGGAAATGACAAGGATGTTTCGTTTGCGCTTGCACGCGGTATTTTTGTAAAGAATTTAAATATCTCTCTCCGTGACGAAAATATCGCGGCAATTGACATAACTTCCGACATAAGTTACGACAGGAAAGAATTTTACAACTTACTTTTTTGCAATGCAGGTCATATTTGTCATACGTCACACGTTTTCTCCTTGATGCTCTCTCTCTATAGCAATCTGACAGGCTCATATTGGAAACCTGTCTTGTGCAAGTAACACCGAAGAAAATAACGTAGTCGTATGTAAGCATAGCGAATCGATTTAATAAGGGAGGAAACGATGTTCTGCTTAATCGATTATTCATGGATCTTTAATGACATCGATTATCTTTTTGCGACATCTGAGACGTAGACGCGCTCCTCAGAACTGGTTTCTTTTTTTCTGAAGGATAACATATTGCAACTAAGCCGCGTATCGAATAACCATCGGAGATTATACCATCGAAGATTATAGTACAGCATCCTTTACATAGAATAAGAATGTCGTTATACTATATCAATGGACTACTAACAGGAATTATATATTACTACGGAATTAAAACATCACACTTTAAACAGGATTAAGTGGCATCACAGTGCAACTTGTTACACGTTACTATTTGCCGTCGTCTAATCTTAGCTTTCTGTATTTTAACGTTATGTATATTCGCTAGTTATAAATACATCGTCCCGTCCGCGGACGCGTATCTGTCGTTCACGCTGAGACGTTCTGTCCGCGTGAGACAAATCACGGATCGTGAGCGATGAATGAGATGCAGGAACGAGTCGCAGCCTCGTCGTGAATTCTTCACGCTTCACCGCGGTCCGGACCGAGCTGTTTCCTCGTCGGACGACTCTTAACGATAACAAGCTGCTTGGAAACAAGCGCGGTCATTCGCTGTAAGTGTGAAAAATCGAGCGAGGCTGAACTTCCGCGCCACGGACAAACCGCTAGTTGCGATGTGTCGTAAATGTCGCACATGTACCGTGTAATGAACAGGATCAACCACACCATTTATATATGTTTCTTATGATATACCAAATGTAAAATTAACATCTTATTTTAACCGTTAAACACACCGATCCCGTAGAATACGTAAACACATTTTCGCGTCTGGGAGACTTTTTCAACTTTGAGAAGTTATAACTTTGATTACAATATTTCTCAACAATTTTTTTTTCAAATGAAAGTTCAGAATCTCAGAAATTGACAGCATAATCGGCATCGCCGAAAAATGATTTATTGTGAAGTTATAAAGAAAAAATCATTAAGCAAAACTGAAAAATTGTTCAAAAATCTACTTTTCCATTAAAAAATCATATCTTTGCAACGAAAAACTTTTAAGAATTTTAAAATATGGCGTTTTAAAGCTAAAGAGTCATACTTTCAAAAAAAAATTATGGAATTGTCATTCCTTTTAAAAAGTATAATTATGTTACAAGGAGAATATGAGGTATTTTTAGGTGTCTAAAAATCTACTTTTTTTTTTTTAATCATATCTTTGCAACACAAAATTTTTAAGGACTTTACAATACGGCGTTTTAAAGCTAAAGAGTCATACATTAAAAAAAAATGATCATTGTCATTTCTATTAAAAGATATAATTGTATAACAGAGCGAATATAAGGCATTTTTGATTAATTCGCACACAATGGTAGTTCGAATTCTAGTTGAACAATAAAGTTGATCAATTATATCAATCGAAAGAACAGATTTCAAACTTTTTATACCCCCTGGTCCAAACCTCCTATCTCATTCCGTCTTCACACAGCAAGCGTTCGAAACATCACATGGAGTCTCTCGGACCCACTTGTGTGTTTAAGGGTTAAGTAATGTGTATACATATATGTGGTAATTCAGTATATGGTCTATCAATTTATTTTATAGTCAACTTCTTCTCTATGGGGTCGTGTCTGTCATTACTGCCTACTGGGTCAGTTTTAGGGTCTAATTTCGCAGACGCTCTTTTCGGGTTATGTTGCGAAAACATTTATTACAAAATATGAAACAGTATTATAAAAACTGCTATACTATTTAATAACAGACACTTTCCAGTTTGTATCCATGTTTTTTATTTTTTAGCTTTTTTATTTTTTGTTTAAAAAATGTTGTTCAAACAAACTAATATGTCAGTATTGGTAACTTTTCAGATTTCTCTATTGTATTGAAACATCAGTTTTTTACTGTTAATATTAACGAAACTATAATGAATTGAATTGATTTGTCAGAAGAAGGGCAATCATGTATTGTAACCTATATAAAATGATTACTGCAAGGAGTGTAAAAGGCTTAGCGATTATTTCGTAATACGTAAGTGTAGAAGGATAGTAAAGGATGGAGCAAAGTAGAAGTAGCTCTTGAATTTTTTGTCTTGTACATCTCATCTGTTTTGGATATACGGCACTTTTAGCGTACCATGAAATTAGTGTCGTAGTATAGACGTTCTGTGATTGAGAGGCAGCAGAAAGAGCTTATGCCTGCGCAGAGTATCACAAAGCGCACGTATTAGCCTCTTCAATACTGTATTATTATTATCCTTATTCTTATTCTATAATAAATTTTATAAACACATTTTGTAAGTTATTATATCACTTTACATCTTACTTATAAGTATTATTTGTAAATTATTTACACACTGTATATCCCATATATGAATGGGATATATGGCAAAAATATAAAGATTTTTAAGTTTTGCTTTCAAGTATAAGAAAACAAGTGTTTCATATTTTTAATTTTCTTTTTATAGTAGTTGAAAATGAAGATTTTATTTATACAATATATTTATTTATACAGTATAGTTTATTTTCCTTAAATAGTAAATAATACTTGGTAAAAAAAATTTTATTTAGATGCGGCATATTTACCGGAGTTACCATATATGTATACATAAAAGCTTTTTCTTGTTTACTTTTTGTAGAAAAGTTGCCAAGAAATGTTTGATAATAATTTTAGTGTTTTTAACAAAATAATATTGATTTTTTATGACTAAATGTTGTAAAATATTTTGTTACGAAATTAAATTTAATATTGCACTAACAATAAGTTACTTACAATAAGAAATGAACTAAACCCGGTGATATTTGCAATGCATGTTATCTCGTATTATTTATAAAGTATTCAGTTCTAAAATATTCACGTACGGCATCGTATAAGTCCATTTATTGGTCCATACATTGAAACAATTCTCTTCTTTTATAACGGCTTTAAATTCTCATAATGTCTTGCACGACTGTTCGCGGCGTTGCAAAACGTTTAACGAAGAATTGCGAGAAGAGCGTCGCGCAGAACATTGTTCGCCAGAAACTTCACGATGTCTTCCCAGGGACGAGTTCTAGGGGTTTGGCCGACTTCCGGCCACGATCGCCCGTGAGTCCTTGTTCATGCGGAATCCACTTCCGCCCGTATTCCGCTGGATTCACGAGGCCAGTGGGATATCACCGACGACGGCGCGAATGGGGTCACAGGGTTTAAGGATTTTCATGATAACGAATTAGTTACGGTACAGTTGTTAAATCCCGATGATAATTTCATAACACCGGCCGGCTTTTAGATTTTAAATTAGATTTCGAATGCTCGCGCGACAGAACATCTCGAAATGTTGGCGCATTTCGTAGAACTATTTCGCTCTCATTTGACATGCCTCCGTTAACTTTGCCAGGTTTAAATTAAGGATATGAATGCAATGACACAGTGAGTTTAGAGATTATTCAAGTTCCCTTATTGCGGAAATTATTTATACATTTTTCGACAAAATAGTAACATTTTCCAATACTAAAAATGTTTTACAATAATATTAATTAAATGCAGTACAACACTTAAAAGAAATTTTTAATAAAAAATCGTTAAGTACTATTTCCTTTAAAATCATGTTCTCCATTGCGCCAGTAAATCTGAGTGTAAATATCAGCGAATAATCCAACTTTTTTCACAATAATAAAAATTGTCACGTTGTAAAGAAGATAGACGCCGTCGCTGAACTATTCATCAATCAGTATTCCCATTTTCTATCCATTTAGACTATTAAGAATTCGTTACGATTATTGTTGTTATTGATACACGACTATTAGTATTCCGCGAAAGATTAATTTTACTCTTTGGTATTTACTTTTTAATAATGTTTTATAATTTTATTACGGTTTTATACAATATAGTCACTTTTCGTTGTTTCTTCTTTTTTTGAAAATTACGTCTTAGTAAATACATTATTAAGGAATTTTATAAATGTTACATATGCCTGTGTGTGACAGATTAAGCAGTCCCGTTTCTTGCATATGCAACGTAAATGTGAGAAATAATTTGAGGAAATGATTGTTGATTCCACGTTATACATCAGAGCTATTTTTCTGCTTGAATACACAATTGATTCTCGAGTTGCAGATTTTTTCTGCATTTAATTTAATTATGATTTAAGAATGCATATGTCACATATCAAAGTATTATCAAAAATATAAAAATTTTATAGATTGTTCTACTTTTACATTTGAATATATTTTGTAAAATTGAACATAATTCTTTTATTGGTATAGAAGTTATTTAATTTTTTGTTTACTTTTGATTCTTAAACTCACGATTTGTAGTACTTGCAAATTTTAATAGCATAATCAAATAATTTTTTTACATATACTAATAAATATTTATTTAAAAATTTATTTGGATTCACTGACTCGTTTAAAAATTATTTACCAAAAACTGCAGTAAAATAGTTATTTTTCAAAAGGCAAATTCTTCGTCATTTTCTATTTTGTAGATGTTTCAGTGGTTTTAGGACCAAAATTCGGGCATTTATGGCCAAAATTTTTTGTCGCTGATTAGGAAAGAAAAGAATAAATCTAAAGAGCCTGCAGTTTTTAAATTTCAAGAATTTTTAGCTAATATTATATTCCGAAACATCCTTAAGGGAACGCTAAAGTTATCAGTTTTACCGATTAAACAGCGACTTGCCCATATACTATTTATAATATGTATGTATGTACATATGATTTACAACATATCACCACATACTACTACATCAATATCATACACGTACGGATAAATTTTTGTATAAGCATTTCGTATCAAATTATGTGTCTAAGGATCGTTTGCATCAATGTAGCTTAATTTTAAACTTGATTAAAATTTTCTATCTTTTTCTAATTCTTAGAAATAAAAAAAGATAGAAAGTAAGTTTAAATCGAGTTTAAAGTTAACGCTACATTGGCGCTAACGGGCCCAAGTTTAATTCTATAAACTCAACGTTGTTTCTTTATGTAATCTACATGTCTGGAGACTCCAAGTTCGTAAATACAAACTGCAGAGGATATTTGTTTTTATGTCAAGCAAATATTGTCACGACATGACGCCATTTAAGAAATGATAAAAAAATCTGAAACATTTTTTCTCATTCCCTGCATAAAATTCGTATTGTAGACATGTATTAATGCATATACTTTAATTTTGGAAAAGGATTTCTAAATCTGTGAAAGTAATACGTACGAAAAGTTATCACGAAATTATTGTGTTTAATCGGTAAAACGAAACGACTTTAGGATCCTCCCCTAAAAGAGAAAGAGAGAAAGAGAAACGGGAAAGGGAGGGTTAAACCTGTAACTCAAATGAGCTCGTAAAGCTGGTACATAGTGGCGAGACTCGTTGTTTCGATGGAACTGTTTACACCCGCGATGTTCAGCTCCGCGCTTAACTCCGGCGCACTCGTGGAATGGAGAATGTTGCTGCGAACCTTTGGGGCACATAATGACCCCGTTCTTAACCCGGTCGCAGGAAATTACCACCTGTCTGAAAGGGCGATTTAACGTACGAAGACAAAGGTGTATCTCGTAAAGAAAGGGGAAGATGACGATGATGGGCTCACTATCTTACCAACGATCAATATAGCCGACCTGTTTATATTTATATTTTTTGCTGTGTATTCTACTATTCGTAAAATTGTCTACGTAAAATTTAACAAGTTTATGTTTTTTTTTTTATAGACATGATCAAGACGAGATCTTGGCGAACTGACGAATTAAATTGCAATAAAATTTTACAAATAATAATTCTAACGATAGTACAGGCAATAATTTATAAAAAGAAACCTGATGAAACAAGGAACAATCGTAAACATAAAATATAAATATAATGATAAAACGATGATGTCAGTACGAGATTGAAATGATCATTTTTACCATAATTATTGGTTCCCTATCCAAAGTTTCACCATCTTTCTTGGTCTCACATGGATCAAATTACATTCTCCTTTGTTCCTTTAGTTTATTTTAAAATTATTTCGCAATCCGAAATTGACTCATTAATATGAGACCAGAAGAATGAATTCCGCAAGACCATTTGTATCACTGATAATTTGAAACTTTCAATGTTACCGAGAATAATAAAGGTTCTTTTTTCTTTTATAAGTTACTTACTCTTTCAACCGTGTTCTTGCTCTCATTAACCTATACTATTGTTTGAATTTAGTTTTCAAAATTTGTATATTTGTTATTTTAATAATCCTAACTTTTTAAATACATTCTCTATGTGAATAACAAGTTTACGTTTGATTTCTACAGTTATATTAATAATATATGAAATCTTATTTATTGTTATTATTATACATTACCATTTTCTTTTTTCTGATAGTAATAGTTCCTTACGTATTTAATTTCTTGTTTATATTGCAAAATAATATCATGAATGGTCTTCTTTCCGCCTTCTTGCGGCTCCAATAGAATGCGCAGTTTCCAATAGAAACAATGGGAATTATGCAACTGGAGTTAACTTCCGGCGACACGAGTCGCCACAGAGTGCTTCTCTCGACGGCAAATATTGGTCCCGGACGACATAATGAGATTCATTCGGCGGCTTGGCGTTTTGTAAACTTCGATTGAATATTTGATGAGGGGGGAACGATCTAGCGGTGGTCGCATCGCGCCGCGATGAAGATGATTCGTGATCGCGAATTCAATATCCCGGGAAGTCGGCGTCATCGTCGCGTCTTGCCGTTCCTCGGCCGCAGAGATCTCACTGGTTCCCTTACTCCTCGAAAATTCATGGATTCCGACGAACCGACCGTCTGGCGCGCTGAGCTTTACTTTCGCGAAGATCTTCGTCGCTTAAAATCCAACTCTTTCCTGCGATCGATGCGCTGGATATCTCGTTGCCGATCTACGAGCTTAAAAGGATAAAGTTTGTGTCTCGCGAATCCGATTCTCGACAGTTGCACGGTGCGTCGTTATTTGCAATTCAATGTCATAATCATATTTATTACTGTAGCGAGAAATTGGAAATTTGATCAGATTTTAGAAATTTATTTTGAATTTGTTAGAGGAAAGTGTCGCTGATACCGAACATTTGTTTTTTGGATTGTATTTCTTAAACAAAAACTAAAAATAAAACTTTGGAAACATAAATACAAACTAGAAAATGTCTTCTATCATATATCATAGTAGTTTTTATATCTTAATGAATAGATAAATTAACGGACTCTCAAAATGCGGTTGTATGGCCGAGTGATGTGATTCGGTCCGTAATTATTCTATCTCTCTTCTATCTACGCATTCACTTGGCGCGAGACGCGACCGCGCCTCTTGATAAAATGATACATTCGTAATAAATTAAAAGGATTTAATCAAATCATAAAATACTTAAAAATAATTACTCACCACAGAAAGTCAAACTTATAGACAGAAAAACACGTGCAAAAAATATTGTACGTTAAGAGATTCAAAGATGATGTCTCAATTCAATAAATTAATGTTAAAAAACGTTATTTAATAGATAGTTACCAATCCCTTTTAATTTAGTACGAGTTTGTCGTTTAATAGGATAATTACGGACCGAATTATATCGGCCATGCAACAGCTGTGAAAGACACACCTTGACATTTTTGGTCCTCACCAGAGGATTGTATGAATATTTGAGTTGAAAATGATTCGAAATAGAGTCGAAATGTCCGGGACATTGAACTTGTATATGTAATTGTGATTTTAATATTAATAGATGCGCGTCACCTACAGCGCTCGACTCTCATTTGCCACTCTATCCCTTCTTTATTTTATAACATTGTTTCCAATTTTACAATAATTAAATTTTTCGTAAACAAGAATAAATCCCAAAACGATATAGTATTAAGTAAGTGCAAAAGTCTTGGTCCTTTTTGAAGAGATAATGTTTCTTTTATTACAGTATGTTAACACTTGCAGATATTATAACGAATTAGTTTTAAATATTTTTGGCAAGGTGACGTAGCGCGATAATATATAAAGTTTGGGTTATTTAATAAATAGATTTCATGATGCTGTGCTTTTCTTTTATACTAAGATTATACTATCTTATTGTCTTATTAATAGTTGTGTCGATTTACACTGCACCCCAATTTTACGTTGAAAACCTTATTATGATAAAAATAAGAAAGAGAAGAATATAAATAAACAGTTTAGGATTTTTGGTCGATACAATCATGTAAAATAACCCATTATCAATAATATACTCACTAATATCAATATTAGTAAAGTGCAATGTTTATTTTCCAAGAAATAAGGGGATACTGCTTTAAGGGATTCATGTCAATATTGGTGACTTCAATCTATTAACCTTAAAAAAATATAGACTTTTATACACATGAGATAAAAAATCGTTAAATCTAAATGATCACCGTTGATAGGATTGCGGATTGTACATGTGAGAAATTGGAGCAGTAACGAACTGATTTCAAAGTTACGTAGAATAATGTACAATGGCATTCGCAACATGAGGGCCCCGACTTAAGATCGCAGGAGAGCGAGAGAGAGAGAGAGAGAGAGTTCTGAGAGCAAGTTGATTGACTCTGGTGCAACTCAAATAAGAGAAGCACAGTTTATCGAAGTTCAAATCGTAAGTGGAATAGGGTTGATCTTCGCCGTGGCAGAACTTACGGCAGTTCGCTTGTCGGGCGGCATTAAGTAATCAATTTCGCGGCACAAGCGACGTCTTCTTTACGAAGCCTCTAATTAATTACCCAAACTTAACCGCTACGCACTCTCCCTCTCTCTCTCTCTTCTCTTTCCTTTCTCTTTTCCTCTTTATCAAGCTGTGAAGCAATTGTATATTTAGCGAAGTTTATCCACTTGAATGCAAAGTGTCGTCGTTTTCTATCATAATTGATTCGCGGATGCTATTTGTGACTCTTATTCTATTTGACGCAAAATTTTCACATCGGAAAGTTCGATCGCGTCAGTGCACCATGAACTTTCCTTTAATCGTTTCGAAGCGCTTCACTAAGTAAATATTGAATCGAAGAGAACTGTAAGAGTCAACTCGGTCGCAGCGCGCCTTCTCAATTAAATTTATAATTACCGGTACATGAATGTCGCTTTTTGCCGTACTTACTTGCGATTATTGAGAGAACTCTCTCGTGGATCACAAGCGTGAAAATAACGTGGTTTAACCTTATTACTTAAATATTTATTAATGTGTCATTTTATTCCGTACTTAGAAAAATTTACTTGAAAAAGAAGCGTTTTTTTATCGCTAGCAGTAATGGATACAATTCACTAATTGTGTTACCGAACAAAATGTATTTTTTTTTTTTTTTTTTTTNTTTATTGACCTACATTGCGATATATGGCTATCCGGACAATCTTTTGGTTTCCCTCCGAACTACAAATTCATGTATAAAATACCAGTAATTCGTCATATATTCCTCTGATATAACGCCAAATAAACCAAGTAGCATCTTGCTGATGATTAATTCATTAATTTGCTTTCATACGCAATTCCACCGCATACGCTGAAACCATTCCGCGTATACGGTGGAATTTCGTGGTTCAATTTGGTAGCTCAACTTCCACAGGTGCGTACTAAGGTTGGTGAAAGAGGGGGAGAAGAAAGAGGAGTTATTGGAACGGCGATGAGGCAGCCGGCAGCAAGGGCTGAGAACGGAAGACGAGGCGAGTGTATCGCCATTTGTTGGCTCGTAACATTACGGGCGCAAATGGGTTTGGAAAGCCTGAGATGTGGGTGCCGCCAATGAAACAAAATTAGGGGGACAGAGGTCAGGGGAGTTTATGTGCGGCAGCCGACAAGAAAAGAAAGAAGCATGTAGAAGCGTGAGGACGAGAATGGTGCGAAACCTTCTTCTCTTTGACGACTCACGATGAGAAGTCGTCCAGCCTCAGGAGACGTATCGTCGACAAGTTTAGTGGACGACGGCAGTACGTGTCAGCACGATTTCACGAGAAGATCCCTTTCTCTCCCTCTCTCTCTCTCTCTCTCTCTCACTCACTCACTCACTCTCTCTCTCTCTCTCTCTCTCTCCTGCCCTGATTTGCAAGTTACTTTCGTTTTGGTCGGCTGTCCTTAACTCACGAAGCAGTTTTGACACTTGCACGAGGGGAGAAATGAAGCGCTTCGTTGCCTGTTATGGGCTGGACGTAGATAGACAGATAGATGGAGATTGATTCGAAATCCTGGACATGTAGTCCTCGATCCTAGCAGATGTTACGAAATTGACTGATTAATAGGGGCAACATTCTCGTGAGAATACTCTCATAGCTAGTTGAATCCTATCGATGATAGGTATAATTTTTAAAATACACGTATATAGAAGAAAGTCATCGCTACCAGCATACATATAACTTTGTTTTATTTATGACAAGTGTAAAAGAAAGGCAAATACGAGTCAAGCGCGGTTAGTGGTGCG